>CM059873.1:27279540-27459540 GCA_030490815.1 Acer saccharum
TATTGATATGTATGTATGAATGAGATTAAGAGTAGATTAACTAATGATTTAGGAGTAGTTGTAATCAATTATCTCATTTATGTATGTATGTTAGTAGATGAATCAATATGTATGTGTTTGGAATGATTAGAGTGATTGAGAGTTGAGTTTATGCTTGGATTTCCATTCCGGGTATAAATTTGGCTATTAGCTCTATAGAATGGGAAAGGCTTATGCATAACTTTGCTATGATAGCCTTGGTTCAATGTTCTTATGCTTAATGGGTCTAAACCCTAGACACAATCACTCTTCCGATTGGAGAGTGATGATTTGATTTCGGTAAATCCCGAATCAAGAGAACGAACCCTTTACTGAATTAATTGGCATTCACATGTTAACAATCTACATAAATTGCATATTGTGTTTGGTAAACCGATGTCACATGTATGTCTCACGTCTTGCTTATCTCCAAGCCACCATTGTTTTCGTAGTTAGGGTGTCTTGCCTCTAGGAGTAGATTAACTTAATTAGGAGTAGATTAATTAGATAACCAAGACACCCGGCTACATTTCTATCTTTAGTTAGTTAGTTTGCACCTCCGCACACACACATCCGCATTCCTTTTACATTGCTTTCATAAACTCTAGAGCTAGGGATAGTTAACGAATTCCATCTCCCTGTGGAACGATATCCTTACTTACTTGCTATACTTGTCCTTTGACTTGTTGCATTTGCAAGGTGATTAGAATAGAAAATACCTTTTGGATAGGCATCAACAACTGCCTTATCAAGGGCTTGGTATGAGCACCTCACTCTTTATCTTGTTGACAATTGCTACTCTAGAGGTAGTGTTGACAAGACATTGTTCATCAAGTGCACTAAAGATGAGTTATTCATAGCTCAAATTTATGTTGATGATATTGTTTTTGGTTCCACGAACAACTTTAAAGTTCAACAATTTGTTGATGTCATGTCTCATGAGTTTGAGATGAGCATGGTTGGTGAACGAAATTACTTCCTATGCTTGCAAATCAAGCAAATGCATGATGGGATCTTCATATCCCAAGCTAAGTATGCTAAGAGCCTAGTGAAGAAGTTTGGTCTTGAAAATGCCAAACATTGTGACACACCCATGAGCACAACCTTGAAACTTAGCAAAGATGCTAGTGGAAAGGATGTTGAGCAAAGTCTATATCGTGGCATGATAGGTAGCTTGCTTTACTTGACCGCAAGTAGGCCCGATATTTGTTTTAGTGTGGGTGTTTATGCTAGGTACCAAGCTAATCCCAAAGAGTCTCACCTTGTTGTGGTGAAGAGGATCATTCGGTTTGTGAATGGTACCTCAAATCATGGGATTTGGTGCTCCTTTGACACTAATCCAAGTCTTGTTGGATTTAGTGATGCCGATTGGGCGGGAAATTGTGATGATAGGAAGAGTACATCGGGCGGTTGCTTCTTCCTTGGGAACAATTTGGTTTCTTGGTTTTGCAAGAAGCAAAACTCAATTTCCCTATCCACGGCTGAGGCGTAATACATTGCCGCCGGTAGTGCTTGCACTCAATTGATGTGGATGAAACAAATGCTAGCCGATTATGGCTTGGAGCAATGTATCTTACTTTATTTTGTGATAACATGAGTGCCATAAACATTTCTAAGAATCCCGTTCAACATTCTAGGATAAAGCACATTGACATTAGACACCATTTCATAAGAGAGCTAGTTGAGAGTAAAACCATTGCATTGGAACATATGGGAACAAATAACCAACTAGCGGACTTGTTTACAAAACCCTTAGACACTCTTAGATTTGGGAGCCTTAACAAGTTTATTGGGGTTTGTCATTTAGGTTGAAATGGTATGTCTTGACCCCATTTGGGGAGCTCAAGCAAAGAGAGCAAAGTTGCATGATCATGCATTGTGCTACATTAATATATTTTATGCGTCTTAGTTAATTGCTTGAGATGATTGATTATACATGCTTATATGTATTTTTTTTTTCAATAAGTGTGCTACATTGTCTTGCTTGCAATCCATATTATATTTATGCTCAAACATGCATTTTTGGAATAGGAGATGTACTTGGAAGTACTTTTTGAATGACCTTTAATTGATCTCCATGACATGATGATTCTATTTAATGACATGCTTATGTTGAAAAGTATGAGATGAAAAATGTGAAATGTTTGATTGCAAATGTTGAATGCAAATATGTGTGCAAAAGCAATATTGGGAATCAAATAAATAAGGATCTTAAAATCCAAAGTCTCTCTCTTTCTTTATTTATAGAACAAGGCTACTATCATACGGGTATCTCACCTAGAAAAATCAAATAGGGTGCAAAGTCACTCATGTCTTGTTTTGCTTATAAAGTTTGATATAGTTGCTCTTTAAAATTGAAATGCTTAAACTCTATATCCTTGCTTTTTCCATGACAAAGGGTGAAATTGGTTTGAATTCTATTGGAAACCTTTGTTGTTTGCTTTGCCAAATACCATTGCTTTTGATCTTGAATGCAACATGTCTTGCTTGCAAAGCATCCTTGTCACACATTTTTCTTAAAATAAAACTCCTTGAATCTCTCTTACTTAATTGAGGTGCATAAAATTGCTTTTATGATTATGCATATGTGTTTGTGCTACAAGCTCTCCTTGCTAATGCTCACCTATTAGGGGAGACTCATTTTGCCTATCTCATGACAAAAAGGGGGAGTAAGGTTGGGGGAGCAATCGTGCCATTCTTGGCATTGCATTTAGGGGGAGTTGAGAGAGAGTAACCCATGTTGGGAGTTGTTGCATTTAGGGGGAGTTGCATTGCATTGCATGATTACATTTTTTTTTTTTTTTGATTGTATTGATTTACTTTGGCAATTGCAATTACTCTTGTTATAAGCACCTCTCACACACTTTGTCTTGGAAGGTATACTTCTTGTTGTTTGTGTATAGGTTGAATTTTTCTACAAACTTGGAATTGACTTGAAAGTGCTCAAGACTTAGTCTAGGAGCTTTATTGTAATGTAGAAAAATTTTGTTGACCAACAATTTTTTATCTTTGTGAGGATGCTTTGTGAGTGTTGATTTTGTCACGAAATAGCCAAAGGGGGAGATTGTAAGTGCCTCACTTTTAATTGGCTTATTTAATTGACAAAATCACAATGAGGTTCAATTATGTAAGGGTAGCTTAGGATTGAAGAAATCCTCATCAATTGCCAAAGGACCTCATCGTGATCATCAAGAGCTTCAAGGAAGGTAGATTGCTTGTCTTTAACTCTAATTGAAGAGATTTAGTTGCACACACTCACCTACTCAAGCATGCATGCGTGTTCTTTGCTTTTGATTGCATATGTTTCACTTTTCACACTTGCACATTTCTTTTATGCTTTTGAGTACCTGACAGTGCGCTGGTCCCCTTACCCGTGCGGTACCCGCGCACACCAGTGCAGTGCGCTGGTCGTCATGCGCCGGACCAACGCAGCTGACCAGCGCAACATGGGTAGAGGGTTGCCGCATGCCGTGCGCTGGTGGTCATCATGAGCAGCTCACCAGTGTATCTTCTCCAAAAGATCGCTGCTGGTCGTGCGCCTCTGTCCAGCGCATGTCAACCAGCGCCCTTGAAAATCAAAGGGTGTGCGCTGGTGTGGTGCGCTACTCGACCAACGCACCACCAACACAATTGACGAGAATTTTGAGCGTTTTTTTCCAAAACGACACCACTTTGCTTGGATCTTATATATATATATATATATCTTGATAGCCTTTGGTCGTTTTTAAGAGCAAAAATTACATCTTTTGAGAGCTATTTGAGTATCTTCAAAGCAAAGGTATCAAGACTTCTTTTTTATTACACAAAACACAAAAACCCATCATACTTTCATATTTCATATATCATCTAGGATGTTCTACATGACTTGTAGTTAGAACATTACTTGCATCATCTCATATATTCTTTCTCTACAAGATAGCTTTTTTATTACTTGACTTGACTCAAGATTGCTTCTTTATGACTTGAATGGTTTCAAGATAGTTTCTTTATTGTGTTTTGTGAGTTGGTTGCGGTAGATATTGCATATAGGACTCAGTTTGTTTATTTAGTTATGTTATATGCATGTCATCTAGCAAAATGATATCTAGGAATGTCTAATATGTTCATCCATGCCTAGATAAGCTTAAATGTCTAACCTTGCATTTTAGCATCTTGAATATTGCATATATTCACTTAGGCTATTTTATCTCTTCTATTAGAGAATTAAGACTTGTATTTACCAAGTGGTAGTTTGCAAGCAATGGACTAGATTCACTCTTGAAGGCCTGCGGGTAGTAGTGGTAGATTAGTAACCGTGTGAGGTTTGACGTGGTCAACCTAGGTTGTAATTGCCATTACAATTAGTGGATTGAGGTTCGTGTGTGGCGCACATAACAGCCCGTGGTTTTTCCCATGACGGTTTTCACGTAAAAATCGAGTGTCGTTTATTTTCCGTTTTATTACACTTGATTTAATTTTATGACTAGTTAGGGGTTTTTCCTTACATTGATTAATCGCGAAAAGTTGGTAATAGTCCAATTAAAATCTATTCACCACCCCGCCCCCCCCCCCCCCCCCCCTCTAGATTATTTTAGACACGTAATATAAATTTTTAGTCAATATAATATAACAAGTGTAATATGGTGTGGAATATAAATAACACTTGATATTTACGTGGAAACCCTCACGGGAAAAAACACGGGCTAGTAAGTGCGCCACACTCGAACCTTGAATCCACTAAAGGCGTTAAGGATTATAACCTAATCCCGGTATATAATCACACACCTACCAAATCCCGGTATAAGTGGACCTAGTCCAATTGCTTGTGATTTACGTAACCTAATCCCGGAAGCTACACAAGTGTCACTTCTCAATGAAGAGATAATTCATCCAAAGTGAATATATGAAATATCCAAAAATGCAATTAGAGCTAGGTAACCCTATATGCTTATCTAGGATGACAATTTTGCAATTAGAATAATCCTAGATATCAATGGCTAAATGACATATCATAAAGCTTAGCTAAACATAGATTAAGCAATCCTATGAAGCTATCACAATACAACACTCAATCAATTCATCACAAATAATCTCTAACTTGTATTTAGTATATGATCTAATAACATACAAGTAATTAAAGAGATGTCTTAATATGAAAAACACTAAAATTAGATGAAGTTAGTGAAAAACATACCGAGGAAGATGTGATGATGCAAAACCATGCATGGATGCATCCTATATGGTCATGGATGATCCTAGATGAACTTTGATGAACAAAGGAAAAGCTTTGAGTGTTTAAAGGTGAGTTCTTGTGAATTTTTTCTCTTGAAAAATATTCTAAGGAAAAATATGATTTTTGAACTCTTAAAAACAACCTAAAAACATAGAGTCATATATATAGAGGACTTAATTAAAGTGAGGTCGTTTTGAAAAAATTTGCGTCAAGTATGGCAGTGTGCCCTGGTGCGTGCGTTGGTCGAGCAGCGCACCACCGGCACACCTCCAAAAAATGCACTGAGCACTGGTGGACTAGTGCACGCGAGGGGCGCATGGCCAATGGCAAACCACTGGGCGATTTGCGTTGGTGAGGGCAGTGCATGACCAGGGGTGCAAGACCAGCGACACACCACTGGAGGATCTGCGCTGGTCGAGTAGCGCAAGACCAGTGTAAGTCCCTCTTCCTTCACAGTCACATGCAATGTGTGCAAGAGTAAACAAGCGAAGGAGATTGCATCCAAATGCCTAATATGACATGGCATTTTAATCGCAAGATGCAATCAATAAAATATGCAAGAAGAGATATTATTTAAACATGAATGTATACATATAAAAACACACAATATACACAAAGTATGGATATGCATGGAATGTGTGTGTGTGCAACTAAATCTCTTCAAAGCAAAGTAAGCACTAGAAATTTACCTTTGGTGCTTTTTCTCTTGAGGTCTTGAGAGCCTAATCTACCCTTACAAAAACCCCAAATGTGGTTTGTCTACGAAATAAGTCAATCAATAAACTGAGACCTTACAATCTTCCCCTTTGGCTATTTCGTGACAAAACCACCACTCACATAGATCCTCACAACATAATTGAAGCTACGGGATAGCAATGAAATTCTACATTACAAAGAGATAAGAAAATAAAACTGCAAGTCTTCAATCTCTTGTAGAATTATCAAACCTTCAAAACAAAAGGATTACACTTCCAAAGCAAGTGTATGTGAGGTGATCATGTGAAGTTAAAATAAGCATTTGCATTATAGAATTTTTCAATTGAGAAAACATGCAACATTATGAAATAAATGTGCAATGCAATGCTCCCCCTCAACGGGTTACTCCCCTTCAAAGTATGTTCTCCCCAACATGCACAATTGTTACTACAAATTGCAACTCCCCTTACCACATTCTACTCCCCCTTTTTGTCATGATATAAGCAAAGGAGTAGTCCCCACCTGGATCACTTCTAGCAAAGAGAGATAGTAGCATACTAGATATTTGCATAATCATATAAGTCAATTTATGCATCTCAATTAATTAGAGAGAACCAAGGAGATTTATTTAAAGAAAAATGTGTGAATAAAAAATGCTTTGAATACAAGACATGTAAAATTCAAGCCCAAAATACAATGGTATTTGGCAAAGTAAATGACAAAGGTTTCTAATAAGAATTCAAACAAATTTCACCATTGTCATGGGAGAAGCAAGGATATAGAGATTTTATTGATTTCAATTTAAGTGCAACTATATCCAACTTTATAAGCAAAACATGGCATGAGCGACTTTGCACCCTATTTGATTTTTCCGGGTGAGATACCCATATGATAGTAGCCATGTTTAAGCAATAAAGGAGAGACATTTGGATTTTAAAATCCTTTGAATGGATACAAGATCCTTTATTCATTTTGAGTCTCATAAGCTTTTTCACACAAGTTTCGCATTTAAGAATATGCAATCATCAATTCATGCTTTTTCATTTGAGCATGTCATATGAATTTCATGATTTTCATTTGTCATTAGCATGTTATAAAAGAATCATCATGTCATGGAGATAACTATAGGTCATTCAAATCATACTTCCTATGTAGATCTCCTAGTCCAAAAATGCATGTTTGAACATAAATATGATATGGATTGTAAATAAAGCATGGTTCACACTTATTGAATTGAAAACATATATACATATGTACAACCAAGCTTACTCAAGCAATTAAAAAGGAAGAATAAGATATTTCAAATTTTTGCAAGTGACAAGTATGCAAAATAGCTCTCTTTGCTTGAGTTCCTCATATGGGGTCAATCACCAAAACTCATCACTCCACGAGACAAATCCCAATAGATTTACTTAGTGTTTTAAATCCAGTAGCATCTAAAGGTTTAGTAAATAAGTCCGCTAGTTGATCATTAGTACCTACATGTTCAAGTACTACGCATTTATTCTCAACTAGTTCTCTTATGAAATGATGGCGGATGTCAATATACTTAGTTCTAGAATGTTACACTAGATTCTTGGAAATATTAATGGCCCTCATATTGTCACAAAAGAGAGTGAGTGTACCATGGTTGAATCCGTAATCTACTAGCATTTGCTTCATCCAAAGGAGTTGTGTGCATCCATTCCCCGCGGCTATGTACTCGGCCTCGGCCATGGACAAGAAAATTGAGTTTTGCTTCTTGCAAAACCAAGATACCAAGTTGTTGCCTAGGAAGAAGCAACCACCCGATGTGCTTTTCCTATCATCACAATTTCCTGCCCAATCCGCATCACTAAAGCCTACAAGACTTGCATTAGTGTCAAAAGAGTACCAAATCCCATAGTTGGACTTCCTATTCACATAACGAATGATTCTCTTTACGGAAGAGAGTTGGGACTCCTTAGGATCCGTTTGGTACCTAGCACACACTGTAGGGAAAAAACGATTGCACGCAGCGGAAGCGAGACTAAAATAAGTTTAGTATATTTTAAAATTTTTTCCTTTTTAAAGATGAACCTTAACCCTTTAATTAATTAACATATAATAAAGATATTATACCTTTGTCGCGTGATCCGATTGACGTTGCGTCGATGGTAATCCATAAGATCTTCCAATCCAATCACGAACGTGAATCACTTAGGAGCGTGGTCTCTCTTCTCTTTGAATTGTAAACCTGAGAATGCATAACAAAACTTTTTCTTTTTCATTAGTCACTTTAATCTTTTAAGAGAGAATGAAGAACGTTCCGGTCACTTGTGAATTCACAATCTATTTGATCGTAATTTGCGTGAACCTAATTCGAATATGTGCACTAAGCCTTTTGATATCAAAGCTAGTAGTGCACTATTGAAATAAGAACAACTCTTCTCTCTTTCCCTCTTGGCCGAAATTCACTATCTCTAAGAGTTGGATTTTATTTTCTCAAGTAAAAGAAAATAACTCTCAAGCCTTGCATTAAGGGGTGGCCGAATTCGATCACTTGTATTATATAGGGTGATCGAATTCCTTGACCTTTTACAATTAGGGTTGGCCGAATTCTTTAGTGTATTTTGATAAGGTGACCGAAATCCTCTACAAAAGAGGATTTGTGTTTCCACAAAGGACTCCTATCAATCTTTTAGAATTCAAACCCTAATCCAACTCTTTAGTGTATTTGTGACTATATTAAAGACTTCCTAATTTGACTAGATAAATAAATCCCTTATTTATCTACTTACCAAATAAAGTCTTTTATATTTATTATACTACCACAATAGTATACTACTAAGAAACATATTTTCTAGTCAGAAAAAGATTTTGATTTTTAATTAAATAATTAATTAATTTCCATTTAATCAAATAATGAAATAAAATAATATATTAGACTTTTATTTAAGCCTTGCCACCCATATATATATATATGGCCTATATTATTTTCTCATTTCATTTAATCCATTGGACCTTAATTAAAAGACCCACATGTGAACTGGGCCCATTCTTACTAAAAGAAACAAGTCCACATGCCTTAATACACTTCTAGATGGACTCATAAATTAGTCCAGTAGAATATATCAAGTGATCCATGCAAGTCTGTGTGGATTGGGGTTCTTGGCGGGCTTATATAAATTTAAGCTCCAATAGACATAACCCAATCTCAATCAACAAATGATTCACTTATGTTCGATCTATTAATCTTAGTTCATTCCACTAAAGAACTAAAATTGCACTATTAAATAAAGATAGAAAAGTAAATGGTTCTCATTCATACCCTAGACAATCTTATAAGAGATGGTGAATCCTCGTGAAGAATATTAGTAATCGCCAAGAGCTCATAGACCGCCAAGAGCTCATAGACCGCCTATAGCTCTCCAAGTTAACATATTTCCTCATATGACCACATTTTGAACTTGGATATATATTATGACTTATCCAGAAGTCATTTTTCAATAGACACTATTGAAAACTTAACGTTCAGATTTAATATCCAAAACCTGAAAACATCCATATGATGATATTCTACTCTCATTTAATAAATGGAGCCACGATGTCCATATCTATAAATGAAGTCCTCTATCGATTAACAAATGAATACCACCAAACTATCGAGGATAGACTATGCTATATAATCATACTCATTGATAGCTCAAATGATAACACTTGCAACCATAAGTCCATCATTTATCTCAAGATTAAGATAGACTCTCCGATTGTCCTGATAATGAAAAGACTTTTATCTACTAACGGTTCTAGATAAAGTATTTCATTATGATCCAGTTCAATGCACCCAGTGCACTAGATTCTTTTACTCGAAGACCCTCCGATGATTTTAGACTCATCATAACACATTTGATCCCACTCAAATGCTAGCAAAAGAATTCTACAACTTTAACAAGATAAAGGTGCCCAACCTTTAACTTAAGTTGTGAACATTATTCAAGACAGAAACAAATATACAGTGTGTATAAAACTATCTAGAGGGAGGGTGAATAGATTTTAAACGTTGTTATAGGTAAAAAATAGTCATGAAGGACACGTCATCACCATAAAAGGCCAGACAAGCAGGAGTCAAGATAAGTCAAACTTATAGAGCAGAAGTCCCCCACGACAACTCACTCGGAAAAACAATGGGTTACCCGACCACGTACAAAGACAATCAACTCAGGCGATAAATCATACTCGGGCAAATACTCGGGCATACTCGGGAAACAATAAGACATAGTCACCAGCATTCATATTCCAAGCATGGGACATAATCAGCAATCAGCGCATCCACGATAAAGCAACGGTGTGGCTCCCCTCAGAGTTCAAATAAGGAAACAATTAGCTTTCCCGCAAATAAAGGAGGAGGAATCAGAATCAAACTCGGACTCAGCCGAATCAGGAAATACGCTACAAAGAGGGAAACAGAATCCGTTTAGGATTAGAACACACGCCCAAAACTTGGGCACTATGGTACCAAACCCTAGTGGTAGTGTCAAACCCTAAAATAATAACATGTATAAATACCACCTTTATACACAATAGGGGGCACGCGAGAAGTAGCATATAAAGAGAGAGGATCATAGTGCAATATTCTTGTAGTCATCCTTCATAGTGAATTTGACTTTGTTGCTAAAGCAACAACCCGTGGATGTTTCTCCGATCTTTGGAGTTTTACCACGTAATCGTTTGTTATTTCTTCTCAATCTTTAGTCATACTCATTCATAAACTACAGTAATTTGAAAACAAATCATTGACCTGGTGACCATCAAAAATCACCGTCAACAATTGGCGCTAGAAGAAGGGGGTCCCGAAAATTTGTGACAATAATGGCTGGCGATGGCGATGGAGATGGTAGCGATTCCAGGTACAGTCAAGGCATGCCAAGTAACGAGTTGGAAGATGACACTGCGCTCAATACTGCGGATGCAACTCTGACGACGGCAGACCAATCAGCCGCCCTGGCTGGTATTCAACGTTTCCCTACAGCTAATGAAGAAATCGCGCAACGACTCCGCGCCTCTCTGCAACAACTCATATCAGACGCAGCAAGGCAAGGAATTGACCTTTCTGTCACGGAAGGTTTGATGTCGCCTCACAATCTGTCCGCCCCAAGCCAACAGACAGCAAGATTGCGTTCTGCAGTAGTGATACCAACGCCTGATGCACCCCCAAAGGCAAGACGAGATCCTACAGGCAGACCAGAGATGCTATCTGAAAGAGTGGCCAGGAGAAGTAGGGAGCATAGAGAGGGGAATGATTCTGACAAAGGGTACGATCAAGATCGGATAGCCGGGGATCGAGACCACCCTAGGAGGCGCAGTCACCGGAGAGATCGGTCATCCTCCTTTGAAGAAAGTGAGCAGAATCATCATCGCAAGCGCCAAAGGGGCACAGTCTGGCTGCATGGCCTAAACCGAGATCGTAGAGAGTTAAATCCGGAGGAGAGGGGCCAAAAACTGACCATAAGCCAAAACTTCAATGCGTTAGGGGAACCTAAAGGGGACAGAGACATACTCATATAGAGTCTCACTCGGGAAGTTCAGAATAATCGTCGACAAATGGATGCTTTGGTCAGGCAGTATGGGCGTAACGAGCTGTCAGATGATGAATCTGGAAGCCCTTTCACCAATGGGGTTCTGAGGATGCCTTTCCCAGAGAGATTCAGGATGCCCCACATTGAGCTGTTCAAGAAAGATACCGACCCAAAAGAGCACGTCCGGAGGTATAGGAGCGCTATGGCCCAATATGTCCACAATGATGCACTGCTATGTTTGAATTTTCCCCAGACTCTTAGGGATCTAGGCTCCCGGTGGTTTGGAAGACTGCCGGCAGCAAGCATAAGCAGCTTTGGCGAGCTAAGCAAGGCCTTATCAAGGTAGTTCCTCGGGAATGTACACAGGAAAAAGTCAGTGGCTCATTTATCCCAACTCAAACAGGGAAAAGACGAGTCGCTGAAGAAATATCTGGGGAGGTTCGGTCAGGAAGTGTCCGAAATTGGGAGTGCAAACGACGAAGCAATAATTGCCGCGTTCATCAACAACCTTCAGAACGGCCAATTGTCCTTTGACCTCAGAAGATCCCGACTAACCAGCTATGCCGATATGATGGACATGGCAGGGGGTTACGCCTTGGCCGAAGAGGAGGAAATTGCCACAGGAGGTTACTTCGTGCATGGCAGTCGCCCAGAGGGATCCAAAACCAAAGACCAAACAAAGGCGCCCGATACCAAAGGTGACAAACAGAAGAATAAAGCGCGGGATGGTCGGGATGGTCGGGATGGACGACGAGCATACGACCCGAAAACCGATCAACCACGGCAGAAGTTCCAGGGCAGATACACAAATTATACCCCGTTGAAGAAAGATCAAGAAGAAGTCCTGGCAATCCTAGAAAAGAAGAACATGTCTAAAGAACCGCCTAAGCAGTCGACATATGCTCGGAGGGACACCACCAAATATTACCGTTTCCACAAAGAGAATGGGCACGAGACATCCAAGTGTTTCCAGCTAAGGGACCACATCAAAACTCTCATTAGGGAAGGGCGTTTGAAGGACATTGTTTTCAAAAAGGTGGACAGGGCAGATGGACAGAAAGATAGCCGACAGGACGGACGGGCAAGAAAGCTTAGTCCCAAGAAAGCCGAGGATGAAGGGGCAATTAACACCATCTTTGGAGGACCAGCGACGGGCAAGAGTAACAGGGAAAGGACCCAGGAAATTCGGGAGGCCATGGAGGCACGGAGAGACCTGGACGTCAATTCTATTGAGCCCGACCCGAAGAGAATCAAGGAGGGCTGGGACCCGATCGTGTTCACAGAAGCCGACTCACACGGAGTAGATGTTAGGCCAAACGACGCGCTGGTGATCAGCGCACGGATCGGCCATAGAGAAGTTCATCGAATTTTGATTAACAATAGGAGTTCAGCAGATATTCTTAGTGCAGAAGTATATGACCAGCTGAGGCTAGATAGGAAAGACCTACAGCCGTTTCCCACACCCCTTAGAGGATTTGGAAGAGTCGAAATAAGGTCGCTTGGCACGGTAAAGCTACCCGTGAAGATCGGGAAGGCTCCTTGCCAGAAAACAGTGCTGCTCGACTTCGTGGTGGTAGATACAGAAAACTGGCCGTACAACGCTTTATTGGGCCGACCATTTTTGAATAAAGCCAAGGCGGTGACAGCAACTTATGCCCTCATGATGAAATTCCCAACCGAATATGGCGTTGGAGTGGTCAAAGGGTCACAAGAGATGGCCCGAAGAGCAAACTTGTCAGTGTATAAAGATAGGGAGGTACACCAATTATACACAGTAACGGCCCAACAAAAGGCCGGAGAACCTGAAGAGCAGGCAGATGTGTCGAAAGATTTTGAGTTGGATCCCAGAGAAGAACCAGAGGATAGGAAAGACGAGCCGAACCAAGAGGTGGCACTAGATTCAGAAGATCCGAGTAGGACGGTGAAGGTAAGGGCAAGTTTGAGCGTACATGTCAAAACCCAACTTGTTACGCTGCTAAGAGACTATAAGGATGTTTTCGCTTGGAGTCATGAAGATATGCTGAGGGTAGACCCGAAGGTGATTTCACATCATCTTTCCATCAACCCAGAGTTCCAACCAGTGGTACAAAAGAGGAGATTATTCAATCTAGAAAGAAGCGTCGCAATCAAGAAAGAAGTGGAGAAGCTGCTTTCCGCGGGGTCGATAAGGGAAGTCAAGTATCCGGAATGGGTAGCCAATGTAGTGTTGGTCAAGAAAAAGAACAAACAATGGAGGATGTGCGTAGACTTCACAGACTTGAACAAAGCTTGCCCAAAAGATAGTTTCCCACTGCCAAGGATCGACCAATTGGTAGATGCAACAGCAGGACACGAATTGTTGAGTTTCATGGACGCCTACTCGGGATACAATCAGATCCGGATGAACAAGGCAGATGAGGAAAAGGCATCGTTTACCACGGACCAGGGCCTGTATTGCTACAAAGTGATGCCATTCGGATTGAAAAATGCCGGGGCAACATACCAGAGGTTGGTAAACAGGATATTCGCTCGGCAGATTGGGAAAAACATGGAGGTTTACGTGGATGATATGTTGACCAAGAGCACCACTGTAGAAAAACACACGGAAGATTTGAAGGAAACCTTTGACGTCCTAAGGAAGTATCAAATGAAGCTCAACCCAAGCAAATGTGTGTTCGGGGTACCTTCGGGAAGGTTTCTAGGTTTTCAGGTACACCAGAGGGGAATCGAAGTAAATCCCGAGAAGATCAAAGCATTAGAAGGAATGGCTTCACCAAAGACACTGAAAGATGTGCAAAGGCTAACGGGATGCCTTGCGTCACTCAACCGGTTTATAGCCAAGTCAACAGACAAATGCGCTCCATTCTTTAAAGCAATAAAAAAGGGGAAAGGGCTTGAATGGAGTACAGAATGTGAAGAAGCCTTTCAGAAATTGAAAGAGTATTTGGGGAGAGCACCCATCCTTTCAAAACCGGTGGTGGGAGAAACATTGTACTTATACCTCTCGGTCACAGAAGTGGCGACAAGTTCGGTGTTGATCCGACTGGAGGAAGGAATACAAAAGCCAGTGTACTACACAAGCAAAGCATTGTTAGCGGCAGAAACCAGGTACTCCCCGGCAGAAAAAATAGCGCTAGCTCTGATCACATCGGCCAGGAAATTGAGGCCATATTTCCAAGCGCATACAATAGAGGTATATACAGACTGCCCACTAAAACTCATTCTTCAAAAGTCGGAGGTGTCGGGAAGGCTGACCAAATGGGCAGTGGAGCTCAGCGAATACAATATCAGATACACACCAAAAGCGGCCATCAAAGGGCAGGCGGTATCTGACTTTATAGCAGAATTCACCGAGGCAGACGCCGAGGTAAGAAGGGCAATGGAAGATGAACAGACTACTAAATTCCAATGGAAATTGCATGTAGACGGATCATCAAACACACATGGCAGCGGGGCAGGAATAGTCATAACGACCCCCGAGGGGGATACTGTGGAATGTGCCATAAGGTTCGATTTCAAGGCAACCAACAATCAAGCAGAGTATGAAGCCTTGTTGGCCGGCCTAAGGGTCTGCATAGCATTAGGAGCAGACGAGCTGGAAGTTTACAGCGATTCACAAGTCGTGGTCAATCAGGTACTGGATGAATACCAGGCAAGGGAAGAGCACATGATAGCTTATTTGGACATTGCAAAGAGGCTACTTAAAAAGTTCAAAGCGTACAGAATCTCTCAGATCCCTCGAGAAAAGAACGAAAAAGCAGATGCTTTGTCCAAACTAGCTTCAGCCACCACAAGCATCAGATCCAAAGCAATACCAGTGGCACACCTGACTAAACCAAGTACAGCAGAATCCGAGGAAATCATAATAGCAGAGATCCGACCTAGCCCAGGCGACTGGACATACAAACTCAGAAAGTACTTAGAGGAAAACATACTACCGGAGGATGCTGTGGAAGCTAAACGCATTAGATACAGGTCAGCCCAGTACACGATTCTGAGGGGAGAATTATATAGGAGAGGATTCTCAAAAGTGCTGCAGAGATGCATTTCCGATGAAAAGACTGGAGAGATCCTGAGAAGCGTCCACAGTGGAGTGTGTGGGAACCACACCGGGGGTAAAAGCTTAGCACACAAGATACTCAGGCAAGGATTCTACTGGCCGACTCTGTTCGCAGAAGCGCAGCGATTCGCAGAGAGTTGCGAAACATGCCAAAGAATAGCAAACGACATTCGGCGACCCCCAGAATTACTTAGAAGCTTAACCTCGCCTTGGCCCTTTCCATGTGGGGACTCGACCTAATAGGACCAATGCCCACAGGAACAAAGGGAGGAGCAAAGCACGCTATTGTGGCAGTGGATTATTTTACCAAATGGGCAGAGGCAGAAGCACTTGTACACATCACTGAGGCAAACACCACCAGCTTCGTTAAGAAGAATATAATATATCGGTTCGGGATCCCGAGTATCATCATAACAGACAATGGAACTCAATTCGACAATAAGAAGTTCAGAGAAATGTGTGAAGAATTCAAGATCGCAAACTACTATGCATCGCCTGCTCACCCTCAAACCAATGGCCAGACTGAGGCCGTGAATAAAGTGATCAAGCACACATTGAAAGCAAAACTAGAGGCAAAGAAAGGTGGCTGGGCGGACAAACTGCCCGAGGTACTATGGGCATACCGAACAACTGTAAGGTCGTCCACGGGGGAAACTCCTTTCGCGCTGGCGTTTGGGACAGAGGCTGTTATCCCAGCAGAAACAACTTTTACATCCCCCAGGGTTCAGTTATACAGCCCCGAGCACAATATAGATATGCTGCAGCAGAACCTAGACGAGCTTGAAGAGATCAGAAATGCAGCACAAGTAAGAAATTCTGCGTACCAGCAAAGGGCTGCTAGGTACTACAACTCTCACGTTCGGGAGCGGAGATTCCAACTCAGGGATTTAGTGCTAAGAAGAGTATCCCCAAATACCAAGGATAAATCATCGGGATCTCTCGCCGATAAATGGGAAGGGCCATACATCATCAAGAGAATCATAGGGCACGGGGCCTACATGATAGCCCGACCAGAGGGTAGCCTGGTACCCCGACCATGCAATGCGCAATATCTGAAGATCTTCTATCCCTAAAGAATCCGATTATGGTTCTATAGTTAATTTATTCTGCTTTAGCTCAGTTTTCAGTTTTCGCTTTAAATATTTCAGATTTATTTGTTGATTTCATATTCATGATCATCTAATAAAGTTCAGTTGCTAGTATGGAGTAGCGGAATCAATAAAATCCATGAGCAACATTTCAATAGCGGCCACTCAAAAGCCGACCGAATAAACGTCAAAAAGAGTTGGGCGCTATAAGGCCGCGAAAGAACGGACGAGTGGTGCTCGAAGGGCGGAAAAGCTATAGTAGCGTGCCCGCCTAGTTAAGGCGATGCAAACGCGTCCCTTAGCAAAAAGGCAAAACCGAGGCACCAGGATAACTGGGAAACTGCTCGGAGCGCCGCTAGAAAGACTAGTGAGATGCGCAGTCGTGTTGGCCGGTACAAATTACCCCAACGATTCGGCAAAACCTTGCACAGATAAAACCAGGAGACGTCCTAGGTGACTTGTGCAAGGACCTCAACGTATGGTCGTGGCGAGCCTCGGCGTAACGTGGAGGTAAAACAACCTCAAAAATCGAAGGATAAAAGCCAGTTACATAAGATACTTGGCAAAAATTAGTTACCAGTTAAATAAGATACTCGGTCTAATCGATTAAAAAGCCAGTTACATAAGATACTCGGTGAAAATTAGTTACCAGTTAAATAAGATACTCGGTCTAATCAGCCAGTTACATAAGATACTCGGTAAAAAATAAGATACTCGGTCTAATCGATTAAAAAGCCAGTTACATAAGATACTCGGCTGAAATTAGTTACCAGCCATAAGGCACTCGGTCAAAGTATAGCCAAGGATTCCCGAAGGATCCATAAATTCAAAGATAGCCGAGTACAAGCAGACTAAACAAGTCCAGGTCGTCCCATTTATGCATTGGTCGTGCAGTAAAGTAGAACAGTAAGAATATAAGAGTAAATTTTATTCACAATATGTATGGAAAAAATACAAAGATAGTTACAAAAAGGGCTTAAAAATCAAGAGGAAGGCGCTGGGGGTTGTGAGCTGCTTCCGCCGACATCAGGGTCAGGCTCCATCACATACTCACTCAAAAGGCTGTCGTCCGAAGGCCACACGATCACATCTTCCTTGTCATCCATCCAGTAGCTGTAGTCGGTGCCAGGAACTGGTCCTAAGTCGGGTCTCTCATTGTTGAACCCCGCCCTCTCACAGGCGTAAAAAGTAGAGAAAGACTCGGCGGTGGGAACCTCAAGGTGCATGGGATGTGGCGTTTTTCCTTTACTTTTACAATATGCCCGCCACTCCTTCATCTGGATCCAAAGGGACTCCAGGGATGTGTCCACATGCTTCCTGATTAAGAGGCTTCAGTTGGCCCTGGCCCGATCAGTTGCCCTGTTCTTCTGCTTAAAGAATTCACCAGCCGAGACCATTCCCCGCTGGAATTCCCGGAGAAGCAAAGCATCATAGGCTAGAGATCTCTTGAAACGGTCAACGCTTTGTAGCTCCAGTTCCAGCCTAGCTTCCTTCGACAGTTCCTTAGCTGTCAGGGCTTGACACTCCAAGTCTTCGATTCGACGTTCATAGGTTAACTTGGCTTCTTCAGCATTCTGTTCGGCCCGAAGCAAGGCTTCCCGGGTGGATGACAGTTGATCCTGTAGAGTCCTGACCTCCTCCGCAGCAGAAGATGCTCGTTGATAGGCATTGATTTAGGAGCATCTGATTCGATTTGGCCTCCTCTTGACGAGCTAATTCAGCCCGAGAGCAATGATCTTCACTCTCCTTCAATTGGGCTTCCAGCCTCCTTATTCTCTCCGCTTGGGCTTCGCCAGCTTGGCAAGCCCCGGACATCTCGGCCACCATCTACAGCAGGTCAACAGCAAATAGAAGTAAGTAAAAAGAGGAGGAATACGAAATTATACATAAAGACCAAGGCGTTACTTACGTAGGAAGCACTGTTAAAAAAGTTACAGAGCCGGTCAGATACAGTCCCGGTCCGGAAATGACTCCAGTGATCCTCCCTAATATAGACTCGGCCTGAAGCCATGGCCCTTAGCATGGTCTTAGGGGTAGGATCATCGATCTGGGGAGAAGAGCCCAAACCACTTACACCAGCTTCAGGGAGTCCGACAGATGAGGCTGCCCGAGGCAAGTCGGTTGAACCACCAACATTATCTCTGATCTGCTCCTCCGGAGGGACCATGCCCGCCTCTTTTTCAACATCACCCTCCCCCTCATCGCCCAATGAAGAATCAACATATGCAACTACTCGGGGAATCTTGGGGTAAGGGCGACCAGAAGAAAACGAGGCTTTCCTCTTCCCAGGCTGCCTCGCTTCAACGTTGTTGCCTCCGGGGGTGGAAATCGGATCAGCAGGAGTTAGAATCTCCGAGGCAGAAGGATTTGGCTCGGCTGAAGTCGAAACCTCCGGAGCTACCACACCCGAGTGTCCCCCAACTGCTTCAACACCTTGAGAGGTAACGTTTGGCATGTGTGCAGCAGAGTGGGGAGAACTGGATCCGCTGGGAAAAGTTACCTGCTCGGGCTCAGAGAGATCCCCTACCTTCTCTTTCCCCTTGGAAGAAGGACCTGCTTGATTGCCTTGGTCAGGAGAGGTCCTACTTACTCCAAAGTCTTCCGGGTCGCCCACAGCCTCTGCAGAACAGGCAGTCGTCCCGTGACCTTGGGTCTCCTCGGGCACATAATCGGGTACTCCCCCCTCATCATCTCCCTCGAGAGGGTTCTCAGGAGCACTTCCATCCGATTCTTCTTCGAAGGGGGGCTATCCCGGCGTCTCGCTGACGAAGGGCTGCTTTCCGGCTTGCCTCCACAATGCCCTTCATTCGGCGGGCCAGGGCGTCGCAGACCACGTCTACCTCAAACACTTCAAAAGAAAAGAGTCCGAGTTAGCAGACAAATTTAAGAATTGGGATGCAAATAAAAAAAAAAAAATACAATAAATGAACTTACGGCGTTTGCGGCGCGCAGAAATCTGAGGAAAAAGACGGGCTTTAATCATCTTCCCCTCATTATAAAGATAGGGTTTCCCCCTTTTCTCCAAGGGGCAGACTGCTGCCCGAGCCAAAGTCTTCAGCTCCTCATCGGTAAAGGCTGAAGTCAGATGGTTCCATTGAGGCGTACAGAAGTACCGAGAAACCCGGTAAGTCATCCGAGTGCCATCCAGGTCAAAGCTGATTGATTGGCCCCAGTTCTTGCCCACAAAAAACCAATTATTTTTCCAAAATTTGTTTGAGGTAGGGAAGCCCCAAACAAACCCCTTCATCTTCTCCTCCGTGGTCGGCTCGATCTCGCCCTTGACCACAACATCTTTTGGGATCCATAACTCGGGCTGAGTCGACTGAAGGAAATAAATCCCGGTCTTCCCCACCAGCCTCAATGAATAGAAATGACGGATCTCGCGAGGTGTGGGAGGTGGCCGCTTCATTCTATGCCACATGTGCCACATGCACATCAAGATACGGTAACTATTCGGGGTCAGCTGCACCGGAGCAAGTCGGGCCTCAGCCAGAAACCATGTAATGAAAGGCTGGAAAGGGAGGGTGACGCCACAAGTGAGCATTGCCCCATAGACTGCCACATGGCCAGGCGGGGGGTTCCATGCAGCCTGACCCTCGGCTGGAACCAGCGAAATCTCGTCGCTGTCCAAATCAAACCGCCGCATATATTTCATCACCTCTTCAGGGCCGACCACGTTCGGCTCAACGTCATAAATGCATATCTGCTCGGGAGAGAAGGGAATGCGAGCGGTCCTGTGCTCCTCTTCAATATCGTCCTCAATAATCCTTTGGGCCGCCACTCGGCTCTCCCGAGAATGTGAGTCCTTATAAACTTTGCGAGTACTCATTCTTTTTCCTAGTCTTCTCCTCGGGTGAATATTAGTACAAGCAGAAGAAGAATCCGACCGAGCTTCAGGCTGGTATGAGTAAGGTGGCGATGAACTCGTAGAAGCAGAAGGGATCTCTGAAGCAGGAGGAACCTCAGAAGTCGCAGGCCTTTCCGGATAAAGTCCAGAAATGTCAGCGTCAGTATAGCGCGGCTGATCGAAACAAGGCTCGTCTAGTAACCTGTGAACAACTGACGCAGTGAAAGCATCATTTCGCTCAATAGCAATCATACCAACAGTAAAAAGACGGTATCTAGCTTCAGAATCCATAAAGACTAACCTTGGTATAGCGAAGAACGAAGACGATGCAGATTGCAGAAGAAGGGTCTTCGAGAAAAAGTCTGGGGGTTGAAGCAGATAATATCAAGAGAAGCAGGGTTAGGAAAATAAGTTGGGAAACAAAACGAAGCACACAGAGAAGCAAGAGACACAGGCAAGTTTCTCTCGAAGAACACGAGAAGATAATGGAAGAAGAAAATAAAAATGGACAAGTAACAGCGGAGCTAGAATATATAGGCAACGAACCAATTTCAAAAGGAACAAAACCCTAGAAGACAGTACAAAGAAGCGGGAAAATAAAAGGGCGTGGGCCATGACGTGGGCTACACGCAAGCGAAAAGAAAGGTTATGTCTCATAAATGCGCTGTACCACAACCAAGTAAAAAGAGACAAGTGGCAGCCGGGGAACATCTTGAGCCGTCAGAGAGCAGAAGCGTCACCATCAAAAGATTTCTGAAATCATTGATGAATCGAATGTGTGCGGTCGTAATTAAGACACGTCATTTAAGGCTTCGAGTCAAACGAGGATACATTTATGGAGAAAAAGACAAACGAAGACTAGTTATAAAAAAAGTATTGAGGTTAAATATTCGTCCCGAGAGGACCTGACTCAGCACAGTCGGCTCAAATATTTAAGGGGGTATTGTTATAGGTAAAAAATAGTCATGAAGGACACGTTATCACCATAAAAGGCCAGACAAGCAGGAGTCAAGATAAGTCAAACTTATAGAGCAGAAGTCCCCCACGACAACTCACTCGGAAAAACAGTGGGTTACCCGACCACGTACAAAGACAATCAGCTCAGGCGATAAATCATACTCGGGCAAATACTTGGGCATACTCGGGAAACAATAAGACATAGTCACCAGCATTCATATTCCAAGCATGGGACATAATCAGCAACCATCGCATCCACGATAAAGCAACGGTGTGGCTCCCCTCAGAGTTCAAATAAGGAAACAATTAGCTTTCCCGCAAATAAAGGAGGAGGAATCAGAATCAAACTCGGACTCAGCCGAATCAGGAAATACGCTACAAAGAGGGAAACAGAATCCGTTTAGGATTAGAACACACGCCCAAAACTTGGGCACTACGGTACCAAACCCTAGTGGTAGTGTCAAACCCTAAAATAATAACATGTATAAATACCCCCTTTATACACAATAGGGGGCACGCGAGAAGTAGCATATAGAGAGAGAGGATCATAGTGCAATATTCTTGTAATCATCCTTCATAGTGAATTTGACTTTGTTGCTAAAGCAACAACCCGTGGATGTTTCTCCGATCTTTGGAGTTTTACCACGTAATCGTTTGTTATTTCTTCTCAATCTTTAGTCATACTCATTCATAAACTACAGTAATTCGAAAACAAATCATTGACCTGGTGACCATCAAAAATCACCGTCAACAAACGTTATTACCCAATTTTTGCGTTAAGTCAAATTCACGAAAAAACCCCTAACTAGACAATATAAATAACAAGTGTAATATGGTGCAGAAATATAAACGACACTTGAACTTTTACGTGGAAACCCTCACGGGAAAAACCACGGGCTGGTAAGTGCACCACACTCGATCACTGAAATTCACTATATGAAAAGACGGTTACACCTTCAAGTGATTCTCGGACTCTCACCCTAAGTAACCTCAGGCTATGGACACTGCCACTCGCCACTCTTGGTTCAACCCCTAGTGATATCCCCTGATACACTACTCTTGGCGTGAGCACCACCTAATTTACCCGCAGGCCTTTTATAGCGGTACTTGACCAATTGCTCATGTGACCACCTAATCCCGGTGTAGCGACCTAATCCCAGTATATCACATAAGACTTACTTCTCCGAAGAGATCAACACCCTAAGTGAATATTATGCAAATATCCAAATATGCAATAAGTGCTATGGTACACTAAATGCTTATCTAGGATTATATGATGATAATAAAATCAATCATAGACATCAAATATAGCTATATGACATGGCATACAACTTTAGCTATGTTAAGGATAACCAATCCTGAATACAATAGCTATCACAAATAACCCACAAACATTCAAAAGATTAACTAGTTGATTAAAATGCAATCTATCAACCTAGTTATCAATAAATCACACAAGAATGTTTATGGCATAGCTTTTAAGCAATAATGACCTAATCAATTAAGCTATCAAAAATAATCTCAATCATATAATGAGATTAATTAGCTAGATATAAAATAGGCATGAAAACCTAGCTAACATAAATAACCCAATCAACACATAATCTCAATCATGTATGTAGAAATTACTCAAAGAACATACAAGTGATAAAAGAGATAAATTGATAAGTAAAAACACTAAGATTAGATGAAATTAGTGTTTAACAAATCATACCATGTGTGTTGAAGAAGACCCATGCATTAGCACATACTAGATGAACCTAGATGATGCCTAGATGGTGATTTGTGCATGTAGGAATGGGTTTAGAGAGATAAATATGTAATCTTTAAGCTTTTTCACTCAAGTCTCTCTTTCTCTCTGAAGAATATGATGCCTCTCTCTCTAGGGTTTGATTTTGTGGCTCAGTCCTCAAAATGATGAGAAAGATATGTATTTATAATGCCCAAGTGAAACTATGTCGTTTTGGAAGAAATGGAAAAATTATGGGCATTTTCGTGGTACACGCGTCAGTTCAGCGACTCAAGATTCGAGTGCTTCAAAACATGACCAAACAACATCAAAACCTTTCATATAATATATCGTTGGAAAGGTATGGATGTCTACTTTCTACTTGTTTTTACAGAATGACATTTTGATGTCTGTAGAAAACGTTATGGTCAATATTGTAATTGACAATCTTTTTCATATTAATAAAGTGATTTCTGGTTTAACAAATCTTATAGCATTTATAGTTTAATATTATAATTGTTAAAGTAAATAATCATAAAGTCTAAAGACTATGAGAAAAGAAGAATTGTTCGTACATCTGGATATGTATGAGGTAGACACAATTCTTTAGTTAGTCTTGAATAATGTTCACAGCTTAAGTTAAAGGTTGGGCACCTTTACCTTGTTAAAGTTGTAGAATTCTTTTGCTAGCATTTGAGTGGGATCAAATGAGATATGATGAGTCTAAAATCATCGGAGGGTCTTCGAGCAAAAGAATCTAGTGCACTGGGTGCATTGAACTGGATCACAATGGAAAGCTTTATCTAGAACCATCAATAGATAATAGCCTTTTCATTATCAGGACAATCGGAGAGTCTATCTTAATCCTGAGATAAATGATGGACTTATGGTTGCAAGTGGTATCATTTGAGTTATCAATGAGTACGATTATATAGCATAGTCTATCCTCGATAGTTTGGTGATATTCATTTGTTAATCGATAGAGGATTTCATTTATAGATATGGACATCGTGGCTCCATTTATTAAATGAGAGTATAATATCATCATATGGATGTTTTAAGGTAATTGGATATTAAATCTCAACGTTGAGTTTTCGATAGTGACTATTGAAAACATGGCTTCTGGACAAGTCAAAATATCCAAGTTCAAAACGTGGTCATATGAGTAAATATGGTAACTTGGAGAGTTATAGGCGGTCTATGAACTCTTGGCGATTACTGATATTAATCACGAGGATACACTATCTCCAATATGATTGTCTAAGGTATGAATGAGGAACATCTTCTTATTCTATCTTTATTTAAGAGTTCAATTTTAACTCTTTAGTGGAATGAGTTAAAATTAATGGATCGGACCTAAGTGAATCATTTGTTGATTGTGATTAAGTTATGTCTATTGAAGCTTAAATTTAGATAGCCCACCAAGATCCCCAATCCACACGGACTTGCATGGATCACTTGATATATTCTACCGGACCAATTTATGGGTCCATCTAGAATTGCATTTAATATATTAAGAATATAATTTGCACATTATTTATTTAATGGGCTGATCAATTATATTAATATATTAATCAAAGGCATGTGGGCTTGTTTCTTTTAGTAAGAATGGGTCTGGTTCACATGTGGGCTTTTTAATTAAAGTCTAATGGATTAAATAAAATTAGAAAATAATACTAAGCCCATATATATATGATGTGGGCGGCAAGGCTAAATAATTAGTCAAAAATATTATTTTATTTTATTGTTTGATTAAATGAGAATTAATTAATTTATTAATTAATTATTTAATTAAGAAACAAAATCTTTTTCTGATCAGGAAATATGTTTCCTAGAATTATACTATTTGTAGTAGTATACTAAAAGTAAAAGACTTGTTTGGTAAGAAAATAAATAATTAGGTTTATTTATTTAATCAAATAGGAAGTCTTTTAATTTAGTCATAATTTAATACTACACTATGGAGTTGGATTAGGGTTTGGATTCTCAAGAGTGTAAGAGTTTTGGTAAAACCTAAATCCTCTTGGAGTGAGGATTTCGGTCACCTACAACCTCCTACACTAGAGAATGCGGCAACCCTAAAAAGATATAGGTGTGGAATTTCGGTCACCCTATATATGGGAAGAGATGAAATTCAGCCACACTACTTGCTTGGCTTGAGAATTATTTCTTTTGCTTAGAAAATAAATCCTACTCTAGTGATTAGTGTGTGTTAAATTCAGCCAAGACAAAAAGAGAGAAGAGATTATTCTATTTTTGATAGTACACTAATTGCTTATACATCAATAGGCTTGTGTGTACAACTTCGAATAAGGTTCACGCGAGTTTTGATCATTAGATTGAGAACTCAAAAGTGACCGGAATAATCTTTGTAGTCTTTTGGATGTTTTGTGACTAACGTTAAGAAAAAGAGATTTTGTTTGTCCATTCTCAGGTATGCAATTCAAAGAAAAGGGAGACCACGCTCCTAGATGATTCACGTTCGTGCTAGGATTGAAGATCTTGCGGATTACCATCGACGTAAGTCAATCGGATCACGCGACAAAAGGTATTCTACTTTTGTTAGTTTATATATATATGTGTTTAATTAATTTAAAGGGTTAAGGTTCATCAAAGGAAAAATTTTAAAATATACTAAACTTGTTTTTAGTCTCGCTTCCACTGCGTTGACTGTATTTTTCCCTACAGAGTCTAGAGCCTTATTTCAGCTGATGGGTACTTCTTGATGCCCTAGCAAGCCTCTTGACCAGCATCATATAGGAGGCTCCTCCCTTTTGTACCGGGTCCCTCAACGCCCAAGTTGTAGGGAAAAATACCAAGAAGTACACGCAGCGGAAGCGAGACTAAAAATGGATTTAGTAACTTTTAAAAAATTTTCCTTTTATGAACCTTAAACCCTTTAATCAATTAAACATATATATTATCTAACAAAAGAAGAATACCTTTTGTCGCGTGATCCGATTGACTTACGTCGATGGTAATCCGCAAGATCTTCAATCCTAGCACGAACGTGAATCACCTAGGAGCGTGGTCTCCCTTTTTCTTTGAATTGCAAACCTGAGAATGGACAAACAAACTTTTCTTTTCTTTGTTAGTCACAAAAACAATCAAAAGAATACTAAGATTATTCCGGTCACTTTTGAGTTCTCAATCTAATGATCGAAACTCGCGTGAACCTAGATCGATGTTGTACACACAAGCTTATTAATGAATAAACAAATAGTATACCATCAAAGAATAATCTATCACTCTTTTATGTTTTTAGTAGAATAAAAATAATCTTTCTATGAATTGAGAAGAATAAGAAAATAGAATCCAGCACCAAAAACTTGGAGTGGCCGAATTCTATAAGTCCACTTATATATGTGGCAAAATTTTCTTTCTCTCTTTCTATTAGGGTGGCCGAAAATAATAACCTAAAAGGGACTAGGGTTGCCGCAATACTCAAGCCAAAAAGGAGTTTGTATTGCACCCTAATTCCTATTTAGTTTAAGACTTCCAAACCCTAATCCAACTCATAAATCTTTTATTCTTTTATTTGACTAAATAAAAAGACTTCTTATTTGATTAAATAAATATAGTTATTTATTTATTTTCTTATCAAACAAGTCTTTTAATTTTAGTATACTGCTACCAATAGTATAACTCTAGGAATCATATTTCCTAATCAGAAAAGATTTGTTTCTTAATTAAACAATTAATTAATAAATTAATTAATTCTTATTTAATTAAACAATGAAACAAAATAATATATTAGGTTAACTAATTCACCTTTGCCGCCCCACTTAAAATAAATGGGCTATATATTATTTTCTTATTTCATTTAATCCATTGGACTTTAAATAAAAAGCCCACATGTGAACCAGACCCATTCTTACTAAAAGAAACAAGCCCACATGTCATTCATTAATATATAAATATAATTGAGCAGCCCATTACATAAATAATGTGCAAATTATATTCTTAATATATTAAATGCAATTCTAGATGGACCCTTAAATTGGTCTGGTAGAATATATCAAGTGATCCATGCAAGTCCGTGTGGATTGGGGATCTTGGCGGGCCATCTAAATTTAAGCTTCAATAGACATAACCTAATCACAATCAACAAATGATTCACTTAGGTCCGATCCATTAATTTTAACTCATTCCACTAAAGAGTTAAAACTGAACTCTTAAATAAAGATAGAAAAGGAAGATGTTCCTCATTCATACCCTAGACAATCATATTGGAGATAGTGTATCATCATGATTAATATCAGTAATCGCCAAGAGTTCATAGACCGCCTATAACTCTCCAAGTTACCATATTTACTCATATGACCACGTTTTGAACTTGGATATTTTGACTTGTCCAGAAGCCATGTTTTCAATAGACACTATCGAAAACTCAACGTTGAGATTTAATATCCAATTACCTCAAAACATCCATATGATGATATTATACTCTCATTTAATAAATGGAGCCACGATGTCCATATCTATAAATGAAGTCCTCTATCGATTAACAAATGAATATCACCAAACTATCGAGGATAGACTATGCGATATAATCGTAATCATTGATAACTCAAATGATATCACTTGCAACCATAAGTCCATCATTTATCTCAGGATTAAGATAGACTCTCCGATTGTCCTGATAATGAAAAGACTATTATCTATTGACGGTTCTAGATAAAGCTTTTCATTGTGATCCAGTTCAATGCACCCAGTGCACTAGATCCTTTTGCTCGAAGACACTCCGATGATTTTAGACTCATCATATCTCATTTGATCCCACTCAAATGCTAGCAAACGAATTCTACAACTTTAACAAGATAAAGGTGCCCAACCTTTAACTTAAGTTGTGAACATTATTCAAGACTAACTAAAGAATTGTGTCTACCACATACATATCCAGATGTACGAACAAGTCTTCTTTTCTCATAGTCTTTAGACCTTATGATTATTTACTTTGACAATTATAATATTAAACTGTAAATGCTATACGATTTGTTAAACCAGAAATCACTTTATTAATATGAAAAAGATTGTTAATTACAATATTACACTCTTGCTATTGAGCATAATCCTAACACAAGTGAGCCTCCTCGGTTCCGGTTCGTCCGAGTGGAGTCCAAAGCCTCATTTCAGCTGCTGGGTACCTCTTGATGCCCTAGCAAGCCTTTAGACCAGCATTATGTAGGAGGCTCCTCATTTTTGTACCGGGTCCCTCAATGCCCAAATGAGCCTCCTAGGTTCCGGTTCGTCTGAGTGGAGTCCAGAGCCTCATTTCAGCTGCTAGGTACCTCTTGATGTCCTAGCAAGCCTCTGGACCAGCATCATGTAGGAGGCTCGTCACTTTTGTATCGGGCCCCTCAATGCCCAAGAGAATTTCCTAGGTTCCGGTTCGTCCGAGTGGAGTCTAGAGTCTCATTTCAACTGTTGGGTACTTCTTGATGCCCTAGCAAGCCTCTAGACCAGCATCATGTAGGAGGCTCCTCACTTTTGTATCGGGTCCCTCAACGCCCAAGTGAGCCTCCTAGGTTCCGGTTCGTCCGAGTGGAGTCCAGAGCCTCATTTCAGTTGATGGGTACCTCTTGATATCCTAGCAAGCCTCTAGACCAGCATCATGTAGGAGGCTCCTCACTTTTGTAATAGGCCCCTCAATGCCAAAGTGAGCCTCCTAGGTTTTGGTTCGTTCGAGTGGAGTCCAGAGTCTCATTTCAGCTGCTGGGTACTTCCTGATGCCACAGCAAGCCTCTAGACTAACATCATGTAGGAGGCTCCTTACTTTTGTATCGGGTCCCTCAACGCCCAAGTGAGCCTCCTAGGTTTCGTTTCGTTTGAGTGGAGTCTAGAGCCTTATTTCAATTGATGGGTACTTCTTGATGCCCTAGCAAGCCTCTGGACCAACATCATATTGGAGGCTCCTCACTTTTGTACCGGGTCCCTCAACACCCAACTGAGCCTCCTCGATTCCGGTTCGTCCGAGTGGAGTCCAAAGCCTCATTTCAGCTGCTGGGTACCTCTTACTGGCCTAGAGGCTCTAGACCAGCATTATGTAGGAGGCTCCTCACTTTTGTACTGGGTCCCTCAACGCCCAAGTGAACCTCCTAGGTTCCGGTTCGTCTGAGTGGAGTCCAGAGCCTCATTTCAGCTGCTAGGTACCTTTTGATGTCCTAGCAACCCTCTAGACCAGCATCATGTAGAAGGCTCCTCATTTTTGTACCGGTCCCCTAAATGCCCAAGTGAGTCTTCTAGGTTCCGATTCGTACGAGTAGA
The DNA here is from genome assembly GCA_030490815.1 of Acer saccharum. Taxonomy (NCBI): domain Eukaryota; kingdom Viridiplantae; phylum Streptophyta; class Magnoliopsida; order Sapindales; family Sapindaceae; genus Acer; species Acer saccharum. The sequence goes on from CM059873.1 coordinate 27,308,931, forward strand.
GTCTAGAGCCTCATTTCAGCTGCTGGGTACTTCATGATGCCCTAGCAATCCTTTGGACCAACATCATGTAAGAGGCTCATCACTTTTGTACTGGGCCCCTCAATGCCCAAGTGAGCCTCCTAGGTTCCGGTTCGTCCGAGTGAAGTCTAGAGTCTCATTTCAGTTGCTAGGGACTTCTAGGATCTCAAACATGCCTCTGGACCTGTACCATCAAAGAAGGACTAATAGTTCCTGATTTCTTGTACCGGGCCACTCAACGCCCCAGTAAATAACCGAGGTCCCAGTTCATTCCAAAGGAATCTCCAGCCCCATTATGATTGTTGCAAACTTTCGTCTACCCCTAATAGCCCCCTAGACCGGTGGTAGTACTTGGGGACTAGAAGCTCACCATTCTCTCTCACAATCCCCAAGGGAAGGTGAAATTCCCTTAAGCAATATAGTGTAAAATATACCTAGATGAGGGGGTGAATAGGCCCAAATTCTTCCAATATACAAAAATATGCGGAATACAAGAATTAAAAGCACACTTGATAAGTTTTAACAATTGAATTGATTTACTCAACACATGTGAAAATCAATATATAAGTGATGCAATCAATATACAATATGGAAGATAATGAAATTTAAAGCGAAATGTGACACAAGTGTTTTTACGTGGTAAAACCTTAAAGAGGAAACATCCAGGGTTGATACCATAACCACCGGCAAAGCAATCCACTACACGAAAAGAACTTACACACTCAAGCTATCACCTTCTAATCTACCCTCGGGCAAGTGAACTACCAAGCCTACTTCCTATCTGAGATGTGTCCTACATCTCTAGAAAGCAACTTCCTATCCAAGATGCTCACGTCTCTAGGAAGATTTCTTGCTTGACTATCCGAGTCCTCCCGACTCTAATAAAGACTTCTTGCTTGGCTATCTGGAACACTTTCCTAGCCAAGACTTCTTGCTCAAGACAAAGCTTCACTCACTTTGCAAGAGACTTCAACCTTTCACAAGGCAATGATCTATGTGATGCAAATGATGCAAACACAAGCAAATAGAGCAAGTAGATCAAATACACTCTATGAAGAATTAGATTTGCAAAAATCAAGCTCACAAGCAAATGTAGCTAATTCTTATGAACATGTGATTAGAAATCTAGATTAGACATTCAAAGTCATTCACAAAAATATCTAGAAACCTAAACATGTCAAACAAAGCTAGAGTAACAAGTTTTCAATAGAAATCACAAAACTAGCTTTGAAATCAAGTGAACAAGTCAATACTTGAAATCCACAACATATTCAATCCAAACAAGAACTAGATTTAAATGGTAGATAGCACAATCAAAAATCCTAGTTCATGAACATGTGACAAAAACCTAGAAATCAACAATCAAGCTCAAGAACAAAAAGTATTTCTAGAATCAATTTCAAGATAGGTCAAGTTTAGCAATATATGTTCAATTGAAATCAAATGGCTAAAACTCAACACTCAATAGATCAACCACCCCTAGAATATGATCTAACAACATTCTAAACACATATCATCTATCAATTAGGAAGATTAAAAGAGATGATCAAAAGATGAAGTGAGAAGAAGAAGTTTCACATACAAAAGTTGAACCTCGTATTGAAATCAGACCACTGGGAAAAACATTACTACAAAAAATGCAAAAGAAATCGGTTTTTGAAAATTTTAAAACCGATGTCTTTTTCAGTGATTTAGAAAAAAAGTGCAAAAGACATCGGTTTTTAACCGATGTAAAACAAGAGAAAAGAAATCGGTTTTACTTAAAACCAATTTAAAAACCGGGAGAAAAGACATCTGTTTTAGTTAAAACCGATTTAAAAACCCTGATGTAAAATTGATGTAATACAAAAATTAATCCCACCGTCGCCGGCATGCTCCACCGTCCGACCACCACCGCCGGCCCACCTTGCCCCGCCAACGGCCAACCCCACCTCTGATAATAATGACAATTAATTGTCATTATGAGGAATCAAACTTGCAACCTCAAAGTCAAAGTGGTAAGCCTTTACCGCCTGACTACAAGATTGGATGTGTTAACAATTGCACAATATTTATATATAACCTATATGAGTTGTTAGAAATTAAAAAAAAAAATTAAAAAAAACACGTGTTTGATAAATTTAAATTTACTCAACTAATCAAAATTCTAATTTCTACTACAAACATATATATATTAAATAAATTTTATTGGTGGGTTTATTTTTCATTTCATTTTTTATTGTGTGGTTTTGTGTTCTGCTGGAGATATTTTTGTGCAAACGTTTTCCCTAAAACTGTATCTTTTGGCAACGAAATAAATTTTTTCATCCATGTTGGATTCTTTGATTTTTCGATACGAATCCAACGGTATAAAGAACGTAAAATTTTGGGTAGTATTTTGAAAGTTATGATCAATTATTCATGAGTACTCAATGGTCAAACCATTGGAGATATTTTTGTGCAAACTTTTTCCTTAAAGCAGTATCTTTTGGTAAAGAAATAAATTTTTTTGTCCATGATGAATTCTTTGATTTTTCGATACGAATCCAATGGTATATAGAACGTAAAAGTCCGGGTGGTATTTTGAAAGTTATGATCAATTATTCAATCAAAGGTCAGAATTGAAGTGATTGGAGATATTTTGTGAAAACTTTTTCCTTAAAATTGTATCTTTTGGCAACGAAATAATTTTTTTCATCCATATTGGATTCTTTGATTTTTTGATACGAATCCAACGGTATATAGAACATAAAATTCCGGGTGGTATTTTGAAAGTTATGATCAATTATTCAGTCAAAGGTCAGAATTGAAGCGATTAGAGATATTTTTGTGCAAACTTTTTCTTTAAAACTGTATCTTTTGGCAATGAAATAAATTTTTTCATCCATTTTGGATTCTTTTATTTTTCGATATGAATCCAACGGTATACAGAACGTAAAATTCCAGGTGGTATTTGAAAGTTATGATCACTTATTCAGTCAAAGGTCAAAATTGAAGTGATTGGAGATATTTTTGTGCAAAGGTTTTCCTTAAAACTGTATATTTCGGCAATGAAATAAATTTTTTCATCCATGTTGGATTCTTCAATTTTTCGATACAAATCCAACGGCATATAGAACGTAAAATTCTGGATGGCATTTTGAAAGTTATGATCAATTATTCAGTCGAAGGTCAGAATTGAAGCGATTGGAGATATTTTTGTGCAAACGTTTTCATTAAAACTGTATCTTTTGGCAATGAAATAAATTTTTTCATCCATGTTGGATTCTTCAATTTTTTGATACAAATCCAACGGTATATAGAACGTAAAATTCCGGGTGGTATTTTGAAAGTTATGATCAATTATTCAGTCAAAGGTCAGAATTGAAGCGATTGGAGATATTTTTGTGCAAATGTTTTCCTTAAAACTGTATCTTTTGGCAACGAAATAAATTTTTTCATCCATGTTAGATTCTTCAATTTTTTGATACGAATCCAACGGTGTATAGAACATAAAATTCCGGGTGGTATTTTGAAAGTTATGATCAATTATTCAGTCAAAGGTCAGAATTGAAGCGATTGGAGATATTTTTGTGCAAACTTTTTCCTTAAAACTGTATCTTTTGGAAACGAAATAAATTTTTTCATCCTTTTTTTATTCTTCAATTTTTCGATATGAATCCAACGGTGTATAAAACGTAAAATTTCGGGTGGTATTTTGAAAGTTATGATCAATTATTCGGTCAAAGGTCAGAATTGAAGCGATTGGAGATATTTTTGTGCAAAATTTTTCCTTAAAAATGTATCTTTTGGAAATGAAATAAATTTTTTCATCCATATTGGATTCTTCAATGTTTCAATACGAATCCAACGGTATATAGAACGTAAAATTCTGGGCGGTATTTTGAAAGTTATAATCAATTATTCAGTCAAAGGTCAGAATTGAAGCGATTGGAGATATTTTTGTGCAAACTTTTTCCTTAAATCTATATCTTTTGGCAACGAAATAAACTTTTTCATCAATGTTGGATTCTTCAATTTTTTGATATGAATCCAACGGTATACAGAACGTAAAATTCCGGGTGGTATTTTAAAAGTTATGATCAATTATTCAGTCAAAGGTCAGAAGTGATTCGCGAATCCGCGAGTGAGCTGTTTTCATCGCTCATTTTCACACTTTTCCAAATTGATTTTTGGAATATTTTCTGATTAAAAAGTGTTTGTTTGCATGTCTACTTTCTTGTGTCAAAATTTGAGTAAATAACGTTGAGTATTTTTAGAGATGCACACTTGAATGTGGACATAGGTCAGATTTGCATTGCAGAATTTTGCTTTTGAATCCACGTCGGTTTTTATAAAAACCGATGTCTAAACGCTTGTTTTTAATATCAGTTTTTATAAAAACCGTTGTCTTTTCAATGCAAAATTTAAGACAACGGTTTTTATAAAAACCGATGTCTAAACGTTTTTTTTTTTTAATATCGGTTTTCTTTAAAACTGATGTCTTTTGAAACTGTAATTTTTAAGACATCGGTTTTTATAAAAACCGATGTCTAAAAGCTTTTTTAAAATCGGTTACCAAAAACCGATTTCTTTTAGTGAAATCTAGTGATGTTTTTTAACATTTTTGTAGTAGTGAAATGACGAACTCAAATGGCTCTAAAAATGCTTGGGGTTTGTAGCTCTCTTCAAGACCAACAATTTTGGTTTATGAATCACTCAATTTGGAGTTGAAATGAGAGAGATATGATCAAAATAAGAAATCAAAAGTTGTAAAGAATTCTGCACGGGATTTCAAATATAAATAGAGGGAAAAGAGATGGAGAAGAGAGAGGAAGACGTGAGCCAATCAGAGGCTGCCACATCACCTATCCCCGTGGGGGGCGAGTGGGCCACACGGGACCAAAGGGGTGTTCTGGCCGTGGGTCCCACGGCTCCCACACGTGGTGGGCAATGCATGGCCTTTGGCCATGCTTGCCTCTCGCGTGCTCCTTCACGTTCTTCAGCCGTATCTTGGGTATCCGAAATCCAATTTCGAATCCATTTTTGAATTACGAACCGTGACTCCCTCATGCACAACTACGACTATGACTATAAAACTTTAAAAAATGGTTGAGAAATCATCTTGGAAAATGACGATGAAGTCAACTCAACGAATGAGAATGCAAAGTAGCGTAGCTACATCGTTTGGACTCGAAACCTTATGAATGAGTAACCGAAACGATCGGGACTCAATAAGGAATCAGATAAGAACATGTTCAAGTCCAAAATACAAGACACACAAACAAATAAATACAAATTCACATAAGTATGCCATATCAAAGAGATAGTCATAAAACATGCAATTCTACAATATTTGTCTATAAGAGACCAATGCATGTTCATACTCAAAAGTGTGTGAATGTGTTATACCAAATGTTTGCACTACGATGTAGGGACACACATGTATGAATTGTGTGTGTATGCGCTTATGCCTTGCAAGAGGAAGAAGAATCTAGATACCTTAGCATCTGAGTACGCGATGTTCCTCTTGAAGACGATATTTGCAAGATACGTTGCTTTTAACCTTTGAAGCTTCTTCTCTCCAAGAAACACCTAAGCAACTAATCAAAACAAATAAAGAGTGTGTTTTGCAATGGAATCAAGCCAACACAAATCTAAGATCTTACAGAAGGACGGTGACCCCTTACATTCAGAGATTTGACTGGGTTATCGATCTATGATAAAAGTGCCTGAAGACCGGGATTTCTTGTGTAGAAATAACTGATGCCCTGGACCAGGATAAGCCCTCCAGGAGGATCGTTGTAACGAGCCAGGAGGGCTATATAGCACTCCTGAAGCCCTGGACCGAGTTAACCCCTCTAGGAGGATCTCCATTACTGAATCAAGATCATAAGGGTTACATAGCACTCCTGATGCTGGGTCAACCCCTCCAGGAGGATCTCTATAACTGATCACCTCAAGACCAGCAAAAGCCATATGGCATTCCTGCTGCCTTGGTCGAGGAATATCCTCCTCTATGAAGGATCTGGTGCACAAGTGCTTAAGTGGTATAGTTGCCAGCCAGACTAAGGATGCGAAGTCATCCTCCAGACCAGGAGAGCCTATACAGCAATCCTGAAGCCTCGGTCGGGGAATACCCCTCTCCAGGACATATCGCCTAAGGATCAGGATTGCTTATCGGGATACCTGATGCCACAGATTCGCCATATAAAGAACTGGTGCTTAAGTGGCCTTGGTTGTCTACCAGGACTTTTCCGCCTAAGCATCAAGACTCTTGATGTTGGAATATCTAGTACCCTGGTTCACCTATGCCAAATGTGCTAGGAACGATATTCTTTTCAAGTGATGATTACTAGTAAAAAGGGATGAGAAAAATTCTTCATGCATTTCGGATCCTGACTCCAACCCCAACTAGATACCGGTGTTCAAGTTAGGGGGGACTTCTATTAACTGCCTTTTTTGGCGGGGGTCCAAAGAAGAATTTTCCATCCATGTCAAGGTCATTTGATTGTTGAAAGAATGAACCTAGGATCCTGATGATCCCGCTACCACACTATCTCAGTACCCCACTACCGTATGATCCATGATACACAATATCTTGATGTCGTGCCACATCGGTATCTCGGTACCCCGCACCTGGTACCTGGTACCCAGCACCCCGCACCTAGAACCCAGTACCCCGTACCCCGTACCCCGCACTCAGTACCCTGTACCCCGTACCTGGTACCTGGCACCCCGTACCTGGAACCCAGTACCCCACACTTGTACCCCGTACCATGGTTCCTGCCCAGACCGGTCCTCCGAGCACCTCCTAACCTCCTAGCATAGAAGGCATCAGCAAGTGAGGTCTTAATACACCATTTGCCAGATTACCAAGGAAGAGCTAGACCACGCCATAATGAGAGCAGCATGCAGTAACACACCATTAATGATAAAACAGTCAACTCTTTAATGGTCATTCACAACGCCATTAATGAGAGATCAATCAACTCTTTAATGGCCATTCACAATGCCATTTGTTAACCAAAAATTGTAAACGGGGTGAAATTTCTAATTAACGGTTTATAAAGGACCTAGATCGGGATAGATCTGGGCTAGCGGGATACCTGGTAGCTCGATACCCCGCTGGTTCCTACAAATCGGCTAAGTGTGGTGTATAGTAGTAGGATGACAAAAATTCTGGTATTTGATGGAATGAAATTCAACTTATTTTATTTAGTATAACATATAATGAAACTTACAATCTGTTGAAAGCATAAGCATGATCATAACAACAATGAAAAAGAAAGTAACTTGGTAGGCAATGGTTATGGAGCTTTTTGTGTCTGTTGATACTACGCTTTTTCCATCGTTAAGAAATCACAAGGATCAAAAGATTATTTCATTAAAAAAGGGGTTTCCTACGCAATGTGCTCTAAACTAGCAAAAGACTAGTAAAGCGGCAAGCAAGGGTATCGTTCTGCAGGGAGGTGTGATTCGTCAACCATTTCAAGTTCTAGAGTTTATTGTAAGCATGTAAATAGAATGCGGAAAGGTGAGAACAGTGTGTGTGAAATGTATGTATAATGCAGTGTGTGTGTGTGTGTGTCTAGAGAATGAAAATGAAAATAAATAAAAACAAAGAGAATATGGAAGGGTGAGAATGGTGTTTAAAGTGATAAATAAAATGGTGGATAGGAGAGATGCATGAAAATTGTCACACAAGGTTCAACAAGTTCACCATACATAAGTGCACAATAGTTGGTTGTTAGACATTAAGGACATCCAATTTTAGTTAAGGGTTCATTCTTGCCTCAATCCGATTTATACCCATTCATAGAGCTAACGGTTGAAGAGTGTGTTGAGAGCCCCTCAAACACGAAACCGCAACCAACATATGTGAACCGATTCTACAAACAAAACTACATTGAGCCCCAATGATAGCTTCGTAATATAAAATGGCAATGTGAAAGTCTAATGAATGTGAAAAGAGTGATTGTATCTCCAACCATAACTTACCTAGAGCCCCTAGCGTAAGAAATAGCCAAAGACCAATAATTATAACTCTAACCAGGACTCACCTAGAGCCCCTAGAGTGAGAAATAGCTAAAGTCTAATTGTTAACAAGAACATTGAACCAAACCCTTCTAATATGGTAATTTATAGGTTCACCTACTCTTCCTAGCTAATTAGCCAAGACTATACCTGGAGAGCCCCTCCAAAGGCACAATCCTAACCCTAAGTCACTCAAACCCATTCATGACATGCAATTTCGACCTTCCAAAGACATACACACAAAAATGGGATATTTGATTACAACTACTCCTACAATTAAGTTAATCTACGCCTAATCCCATCCATGAACACATATCAATTTCCATTCATCCATAAACATGCATTTCAAGATAAGAGATATATCAATAAATAACAAGAGTGAATCAAAACATAAATTGGATATAAAAACAACCATCACATATATTGAACACAAAATAAGTTTACAAATATTCCCAAGTGGGGATTACACATTTAAGAAAACAAGAAATACAAAGAGATGAGTTAAAGGAGACAACCCTTGAAGAAAACCTCCTCCAAGTCCTCCATGAAACCCTAGCTCGAAATTGGTACAAAGACCCTCCTTTATCCTTGCAATCTACTTCTAAATGGATGGATGATGGGTAGAAGATGAAGTGGAGAGCATCCATGGAGGAAAAACCTCCATGGATGCGCTAGAAAGCTTCTCTCTCTCTTATTAGGTGAAGAAGATGAAGATGAAGATGAAGATAAAGAGGAAGTGGTGTGGGGTGTGTATTCTGGTAGAAGAGAAGAGAATAAGGTGTTTATATAGTGTTGGGAGGTTAGGGCACGAATTGGGGATGAAAGGACGAAACTGTCCCTGAAAGGATGAAACTGTCCCTAAAATTCACCCAAAAAAACGACTTTCTAGAGCTGATCGGCGGTTTCATTATGAGGCCTGGCCGCCGTTTTAAGTAGCTGTTTTGACCTGACAGCATTTCAGCATTTCAGCATTTCAACATCACGCATCGTTACAAAAATAGGCATAACTTACTGCAGAAAGCTCAGAATCACAATCTGTAAAATGTTTTGGAAACTAGACTTCTGGGGCTTTCCGAATATATAAAAATATCAACGTGATTCGATCTGAGGAGGAAGATATGACTCTCGAAAGTTGACCGATCTGCACGCGTATATACAATTTCAGCCCTTTTTGCTCCATTTTGCCTCCCCAACTAATCTTTAAGCTCAAATACCTGTTATAGGGAATATGTACCCACACAAGGCTCAAACAAAATATTATATACAAAAATACCCTCAAAAATGAGATAAACGATCAGAAATGGGGGACCTCAAATAGGTATAAAATAGTCCGATCATCTGTCGATAAGTGGAAAAAGTCTAGTAGGGTTTCGATCCCCTCCTCTCTGTTGTCATATGATGAATATATATAGGCCCGTTTCTTGCTGTCCACTCCTAGAACTTCGGTCTAGGGTTTTAGCAAATTACGGGTCTTTCCTTGGCGATCAACGGGTTCGTCGGGGAATTGATTCCTTCAATCAGGTGATTCCCTCTTTCCTTCGATTTGATGGGAGTTGACTTCCATTTAAAATAGGATTTTGTATGGCAGGAATGAATGCCGCGTTCTAACTTGAGTTTCTGTCTTGAACGGTGGCGTTTAATGTGTAAGGTTCATGATTTGTATTGGCTTGATTCCATTGCAAAATGCTCTATATTTTTATTAGTTGTTGCTTAGGATGTTCTTGGAAGAAAATAAGCTTAAAAGGTGAAGAGCAACGTCTAGTTCAAATGTCGTCTTTAAGAGGTGAAAGTGTCAGAGGTATACTTCGACTTTCATCCTCTTGCAAGGCGTTAGCGCACACACACACAATTCATACTTATGTGTCCCTACATCGTAGTTCAAACATTTGGTATAACATATTCACACACTTCTTAGTATGCTCATGCATTGGTCTCTTATAGACAAACATTGTAAAATTGCATGCTTTGTGACTATCTCTTTGATATGGCATGCTTGTGTGAATTTGTGTTTATTCATTTATATATTTTGTATTTTGGACTTGAATGTGTTCTTATTTTATTCCTTATTGATTTTCGGTCATTTCGGTTACTCATTCATAAGGTTTCGAGTCCAAACGACTTAGCTAGGCTACTTTGCGTTCTCATTAGTTGAGTTGACTTCATCGTCATTTTCCGAGATGATTTCTCAACCTTTTGTCAAAGTTTCTTAGTCCTCATCGTGTGTGAGGAAATCACGGTTTGTAATCCGAAAACGGATTTGAAATCGGAGTCTCCCCACGGGCTTGGCTGAGGTGGCCTCTTTTGGTTGGCTAAAAATCCTTTCTCTCTCCTCCATTTAAATACCTCTCCTTCCCTCCAAACATTAGAACTTGAAGAACATTTTGAAAAGAAATTTCTGCAGAATTCTTCACATTTTAGTTTTAGTATTTTGATCATAACTTTCTCATACGAACTCGACATTGATTGATCCAAATACCAAAATTGTTGGTCTTGATGAGAGCTACAAACCCCAAGTATTTCCAGAGGTAGCTGACTTCGTCATTTTTCCCAGTGGCCTGATTTTCAGTACGTGGTCAACTTTGTATGTTCAACTTCTTCTTTTTCATTTCATCTTTGATCATCTCTTTTATTCTTACTATTTGATTGATGAAATATGTTGAGAAGGATGTTAGATCATATGCTAGGGGTGTTTGATCATTTGTTAATTGAGTTTTAGCTTTGTGATTTCTCTTGAACATATATTTGCTAAACTTGATTCAACTTGAAATTGATTCTAGAAAAGGTATATATGATGTGTCTCATGTTATTTTCTAGGTTTAATTTCATGATCTAAGAACTAGGTTTTTAGTGTGATATATTGAATATTCATACCTTGTTCTTATTGATTTACATGTCTTGATTTCTAGATACATTTGTGATTGTTTGTTGAAAGCATATTCTAGATTATCATTGAACATGTACATTTAGCTTGATTGATCATCTAGCTTTATTTGATTGTGTTTGCATCATTTGCATCACTTAGATCATAGCCTTGCATTAGGTTGAAGTCTCTAGTAAAGTGAGTGAAGCTTTGTGGATAGAGCAAGGAAGTCTTGACTAGAGTCGGGAAGACTCGGATAGTTAAGCAAGAAGACTTAGCTAGGAGTAGGAAACTCCGGATAGCTAAGCAAGAAATCATCCTAGAAGCTTGAGAGCTTTGGATAGGATGTTGCTACCTAGAGGTGTAGGACACACCATGGATAGGTAGTAGGCTTTGTGATTCACTAGCCCGAGGGTAGATTAGGAGTTGATAGCTTGAGCGGATATCATGAGTTGGTAGCTTGAGTGTGTAAGTCATTTTTCATATAGTGGATTGCTTTGCCGATGGTTGTGGTATCAACCCGTGGATGTTTACTCTTTGAGGTTTTACCACGTAAAAATCATTGTGTCAATTTTTGCTTTACTTTTCTTTATCTTCCATATCTTACATTGATTGCATATCTTGTAAATTGATTAACTCTTGTATTAATGAAATCAATTCATTTGTTAAATCTAATTAAGTGTGCATTTTCTTTGTTATATTCTGTGTTATTTTTAACATTGGAAGAATTTGAGTCTATACCTATTCACCCCCCCCCCCCCCCCCCCCCCCCCCCCCCACTCTAGGTATATTTACACTACTACTTAAGGGAAATTTCATAATGTTTGTCTTCCTATTCGGTCTGCTGTTCGGGGTACCCGCCTCCTGCTTCAGGCGGGGTCGGTATACTGGGACCCTAGTGTTAACTTGCTATGTGTATGCCATGAGTTTTATGGGTTGCAATGCTTCGGGCACCCCGCCTTCCTCTCGTTCTTCTTAAATGAGGTTTGGGAATATCGGGTATCAGACTACCAAGATACCGGGGTACCGGGGTACCAAGATATCTCGGGGTAGGCAGGCGTTAAGACCTTATGGCAGTAGTGTCTCTAGGGCCTTGTCTTTAAGGTTTCCTAATGCTTTCTTGGTCCTAAAGGTTCTAGATCTGGCAGGGGTAGGTGGAGTTTCATATCCTAACCTCACTGTGTTAGGATTATGCTCAATAGCAAGAGTGTAATATTGTTTTTGACAATCTTTTCATATTAATAAAGTGATTTCTAATTTAAACAAATCTTATAGCATTTATAGATTGAATATTATAATTATCAAAAGTAAATAATCATAAGGTCAAAAGACTATGAGAAAAGAAGAATTGTTCGTACATCTGGATATGTATGAGGTAGACACAATTCTTTAGTTAGTCTTAAATAATGTTCACAACTTAAGTTAAAGGTTGGGCACCTTTATCTTGTTAAAGTTGTAGAATTCTTTTGCTAGCATTTGAGTGGGATCAAATGAGTTATGATGAGTCTGAAATCATCGGAGGGTCTTCGAGTAAAAGAATCTAGTGCACTGGGTGCATTGAACTGGATCACAATGAAATACTTTATCTAGAACCGTCAATAGATAATAGTCTTTTCATTATCAGGATAATCGGAGAGTCTATCTTAATCCTGAGATAAATGATGGACTTATGGTTGCAAGTGGTATCATTGAGTTATCAATGAGTATGATTATATAGCATAGTCTATCCTCGATAGAAAATTCTTCAAACCTAATGGAAAATTCTTCTTTGGTCCCCACCATTTTTGGAGGTTAACAGAAGTCCCCCCTGACTTGAACACCGGCACCTTGCTAGGGTTGGAGTCAGGATCTCTAACCTGCTTGAAGGATTTTCCATCTTGTCTGTTTGTCTAACCTCGTCCGGTTGGCTTCCATAACCGAGGGGAGGATCTTTCTTGGATTTGATAGCATTTAATGCCCGGCCCATATGCTAGATGACGATTGCCTTTAGAATTCAAACGGGCCGCTTTTGGCGCAATTTCCCTTGAAATCATCATGATACGTCCCCGATTACGTCTCTTCTTCTACCTCGGTAGCCGTCCACCTCTGCCTCTAAATATACCACTCCTTCTTCCTTCACACACTCACAGTTACTTGAACCTTTCCGAGCTTCCATTTCTTCCTCTTCTGTAAATCTTTCTTCTTCAAGAATCTTCTTTGTCCTCCTTGTAAGGATTCCCATGTGTTGATTGGCTTATTTCGTGGACAAACCATAATTGGGGCTCTTTGTAAGGGTAGTCTAGGATTTGATGTTCATGTCTAAGGCCCTTTCAAGACCTCAAGGTTTCAAGCACTCTAAAGGTATATCTAGTGCTTGGTTTTGTGCTTTGAAGAGATTAGATGCACACACACACACATTCCATTCATATCCATTCCTTATGTATAACATGTATTTATTTATGTGTGCATTCATGATTAAAACATCTCTTCTTGCATAGTATCTTGATTGCTTATTGCATTGTCCATTACCTTGTCATGCATAGCCTTGGATTTCTTGCATTGCAAAGGGTGCTGTTCAAAGCACTCTACAGAGGCGCTGTTCAAACAGCGCCCACATGATCTGATGGAAAAATGGTCATTTTAATGCATCAGGTCTGATGCATTTGAAAGGAATACATTCTCAATGTGTGTTTAATATATAAAGCTAGAGGGGGGGTGAATAGATTTTATCTAATTATTACCTAATTTTCGCGTGCATGTCAATTTTACGAAAATACCCCTAGCAAGTCAAAAATACATACAAGTGTAATAAGATGCGGAAATAATAAATGACACTTGATGTTTACGTGGAAACCCTCACGGGAAAAAACCACGGGCTGTTTAGTGCGCCACACTCGGACCTTGAAATCCACTAATTGAAATGGAGTTTACAACCTATGTAGACCTCGTCTAACACTCCGGTCAATAACCCCCCACTTCTACCACGCGGGCCTTTAAAAGTGGCTCTAGTCCAATTGCTTATGTGACCACCTATTCCCGGTGTCCGACCTAATCCCGGTCAATCACACAAGACTTAAATCTCTCAAAAGAGATGCACAACCCTATGTGAATATGCAATGATATCCAAATATCGCAATAAGAGCTAGGGTGCTCTAGATGCTTACCTAGGATTATAAGATGACAATATAATCAATCCTAGATATCACATATAGCTATATGTCATGGCATACAACTTTAGCTAAGTAAAGGATAACCAATCCTAGATACAAAGCTATCACAAATAACCCACAAACATTCAAAAGATTAACTAGTTGATTAAAAAAACAATCTATCAACCTAGTTATCAATAAATCACACAAGAATGTTTATGGCATAGCTTTTAGGCAATAATGACCTAATCAAATAAGCTATGAAAAATTAACCCAATCAACACATAATCTCAATCATGTATGTAGAAATTAATCTAAAACATACAAGTAATAAATGAGATAAAATTGACAAGTAGAAACACTAATTATGTAAGATAAAAGTGTTCAACAAATCATACCATGTGTGTTGAAGAAGACCCATGCATTAGCACATGCTAGATGATCCTAGATGATGCTTAGATGATGATTTATGCATGTGGAAATGGGTTTAGATGATCAAAGATGAGTTCTTGATAAAAAAAACTCTCTTTGAAAATCCTCTCAATCAAAAATATGAGTTTATTGAGTCATTGAAGTGACCTAAGGTCAAAGAGGCATATATATATGATGTCCAATTGAAGCTATGTCGTTTTGGAAATTTTCCAAAAAGTTTCTGCGCAAACCGCTCTACGTAGGGTGGATTTTGGGCGGGTGTAGGGCGGATTGAAAAATCAATCAGGTGCCCGATCTATGTAGGGCGGGTGAACAGCAGAATGGGTGCGACAGTGCATCAGCTTCAACTTCAAGTGCCTCAAAACATGACCAAACGACATCGAAACCTTTCATATGATATATCGTTGGAAAGGTATGGAAGTCTACTTTCTACTCCAATTTATGGAATGACATTTCGATATATGTAGAAAAAGTTATGGTCAATAGAGTGACCAAAGGTCAGAAACGGACAACAACATAGTTGCCCTGTTTTGGTGGTCACTTTGGAGATTTCAAAACCAATCCAAACGGTCATGAAATATTACGAATAATATATCGTTGGAAAGGTATGGGTGTCTAGTTTGTCTAGAATTTACAAAACTCAATTTAAATCTTTTTATAAAAAGTTATGGTCACAAGACCATACAAAGGTCAATTTTGAAAAAACATTGAAATTCAATCTTTTGAAACTAGACACATTACTCCAAACAACCAAACCATAACTACCACTTATCCAAGAGAAGAATGAGACCTTCTCAAGTGGTCAACCATCGCGCTAAGACATGCACACCATCGTGCAAGCGCGGACGTTTCCGATCACACAAATGGAAACGAATTACACCACACTTAATACTAATCATGAAGTGCAAGTGTGGGAATTGAATGCATCCTAATGCCTATCATGTCATGGCATTTCATAGAACAAGATGCAATCAATTTAATGCAAGAAGAGATATCGAATAATCAATAAAGCACAATGCACACAAAATATAAACACAACATTCAAGAATAAGTGTTATGCATGTTGTGTGTGTGTGCAACTATATCTCTTCAAGGCAAAGTAAGCACAAGATATATACCTTTAGTGCTTGTCCTCTTGAAGTCTTGGAAAGGGTCTTTGATCTTCAACTAATCACCTAGACTACCCTTACAACCAAACCCCAACATGTGGTTTGCCCACGAAATAAGCCTGAAACTAAATATAGCACGGTGTGTATAAAACTATCTAGAGGGGGGGTGAATAGATTTTACGCTTTTTACCCAATTTTTCGTGTTAGTCAAAATTACGAATTTACCCTCAAGATAATATAAACAAGCAAGTGTAATATGGTGCGAAAATTAAATCAACACTTGATTTTTACGTGGAAACCCTCACGGGAAAAACCACGGGCTATGTAAGTAAGCCACACTCGAACCTCGAATCCACTAAATGTGCATACGATTACAACCTAATCCCGGAAGTAATCACACACCTACCTAATCCCGGTATGAGTGAACCTAGTCCAATTTGCTTGTGATCTAAGCAACCTAATCCCGATTGCTACACACAAGACTTACCTTCTCTAGAAGAGAATACAACCCTAAGTGAATATATGTAAATATCTAAAATGCAACATAGAGCAAGGGAAACCCTATATGCTTATCTAAGATGATTAATATGCAATTAAGAACAATCCTAGATATCAAAACTAAATGACATGTCAATTAGTTAAGCTAATCAATATTAAGCACAAAACCTAATATGCTAGCACAATACAACTTCTCAAACATACATCATACTATTCTCAATTTTGTATCCAAAGCATACAAAATAACAATCAAGTAATTAATTGAGATTACTAGATAAGAGAAACACAAAATATGTAAGATATTAGTGAAAAGCTTACCAAGCAAAGTATGATGAAGATTCCATGCAAGATGACATCTAGATGATCAAGGATGATGCTAGATGATGATTGATGATCATGAAAATGTGTTTGAGTAATTAAAAATGAGTTCTTTATGTATTTTTCTTCTCTTGAAAAATATCCTAAGTATGAAGCATGAATAAGAACTCTTGTAAGTGACCTAAAATCAAGTTAGCATATATATAGAGGCCATAAGTGAAGTGAGGTCATTTTAAAAACTCTCCAGAAAAATGCACTGTGCGCTGGTGGACCAGCGCAGGACCAGCGCACAAGCACATTTTGGCTTGAGCGCTGGACGACAGGCGCTGCCACCAGCGCCAGTCCAGCGGCGCACACCTGGGCAATTGGCGCTGGTGGCCTTGCGCTGGTCCACACCAGCGCACGACCAGCGGTACTCCACTGGGCGTTTTACGCCGGTGAGCGGCGCTGGTCGACCGGCGCTGGTGGACCAGCGCACAGCCTATACATTTGTACCCCACAAGCAATCATGCAAGGGGTACAAAGTTAAACTAAGATGCATCCTTAAAGCCTAAATGCTATGATGTTATAAACACAAGATGCAATCATAATAACAAGCAAAAAGAGATGTAAATAAGCATTAATGCACAATAAAAAGAAACACAACATACAAAGATTAAACATATGCATGAGTTGTGAGTGTGTGCAACTATCTCTTCAAGACAAGTAAGCACTTAGAATATTACCTTTGGTGCTTGTCAATAATGAGCTCTTCAAAGGGCCTAACGCACTAACAACAACATCTAAACTACCCTTACAAAGAATCCCCATTTATGGTTTGATCACGAAATAAGCCAATTAAAAACAACGGGAATCCTTACAATCTCCCCCTTTGGCTATTTCGTGACAAAACCATCACTCACATTGATTCCTCACAAAAAAATAGAAACTACGGGATTACAATGATATTCTACATTACAAAGAGATAAGAGAATGCAACTTGAAGTCTTCAATCCTCTTGTAGAATAATCAATCCCTGAAAAGAGTTTCTAACATTTCCAATTCAAGTAAAGTGTGAGATTAATCATGTGAGAACAATACCAAGCATTCGCATTTTTAGAGTTTAGGCACAACATTACCAAATGAATGTAATGAATGATAAATGCAATGCTCCCCCTCAAAGGGTTACTCCCCTTCAATGTTTTATCTCCCCAAAGTGCACAATAGCTTCTCTATTTTGCAACTCCCTTTACAATATCCTACTCCCCCTTTTTGTCATGATATAGGCAAGGGAGTAGTCCCCAACCGGGTCACTCATAGCAACGAGAGATAGAAGCATGCAAGATATGCATATACATATAAGTCACGTTATGCACTTCAATTAATTTGAGAGAAAAAAGGAGATTTATTTGAGAAAATGTGTGAATCCAACATGCTTTGCATACAAGACATATAGCATTCAAGTACAAAATACAATGGTATTTGGCAAAGCAAATGACAAAGGTTTCTAATAAGAATTCAAACCAATTTCACCAATGTCATGGGAAAAGCAAGGATATAGAGATTATTGATTTCAATCTAAGAGTAACTATATCCAACTTTATAAGCGAAACATGGCATGAGCGACTTTGCACCCTATTAGATTTTTCCGGATAAGATATCCGTATGATAGTAACCATGTTCAACTAATAAAGAAAGAGAGACATTTGGAATGTAAATTCCTTTGAACGGATACAAGATCCTTTATTCATTTTGAGTCTCATTAGCTTTCACACAAGTTTTGCATTTTTAAGAATATGCAATCATCAATTCATGCTTTTCATGTGAGCATGTTGTATGAATTTCATGCTTTTTCATTTAGCATTAGCATGTTATTTAAGAAACATCATGTCATGGAGATAACTATAGGTCATTCACATCATACTTCCTATGTAAATCTCCTAGTCCAAAAATGCATGTTTGAACATAAATATGACATGGATTGTAAACAAGCAAGGTTCACACTTATAGAATTGAAAAAACATATATACATATGTACAACCAAGCTTACTCAAGCAATCAAAAGAAGAGGCATAATATGAAATGTTCATTTTAATGCATCAGGTCTGATGCTTTTGGGGTAGGCACCGTACGAGCGCTGTTCGTACAGCACCCATCTCTGACCTGAGAAGATCAGTTTCTTGGCACTGTACAGGCGCTGTACAAAGAGCGCTCTACGTACAGCGCCCAAGGCAAAATAGTGGTGTCACTTATCAAAACGACCACACTTCATATTGGCACCCTATATATATGCCACTTTGACTTTAGGTCAATCAAGAGAGTTCATATTCAGATTTCATACTTAGGATATTTTTCAAAGACAAGAAAAATTCCAAGAACTCATTTTTAATTACTCAAACACCTTTTCATGATCATCAATCATCATATAGCATCATCTTTGATCATCTAGATGTCTTTTTGCATGGATTCTTCATCACACTTTGCTTGGTAAGCTTTTCACTAATATCTTACATATTTTGTGTTTTTCTTAACAAGCAATCTCAATTTATTACTTGTATGATTTTCATATATCTTTTGGATACAAGATTGAGATTAGTGTATTGAATGTTTGAGAAGTTGTATTGTGATAGCTAATTAGGTTTTTGCTTAATCTTGATTAGCTAAACTATTTGATATGTCATTTAGTTTTTAATATCTAGGATTGCTTTAATTGCAAATTCATCATCTTAGATAAGCATATAGGGTTTCCCTTGCTCTATGTTGCATTTGGATATTCATATATTCACTTAGGGTGTTAATCTCTTCATTGAGAACATAAGTCTTGTGTGTAGCATTCGGGATTAGGTTGCTTAGATTGCAAGCATTCGAACTAGGTTCACTCATACCGGGATTAGGTTGTAATTTTTATCACTTAGTGGATTCGAGGTTCGGGTGTGGCTCACTTATTAGCCCATGGTTTTTCTCGTGAGGGTTTCCACGTAAAAATCAAGTGTTATTTAATTTCCGCATTTTATACTTGTTTTATTGCTTTATCTTGTTAGGGATAATTTTGTAATATTGACTTCACACGAAAAATTGGGTAATAC
Source organism: Acer saccharum (assembly GCA_030490815.1). Classification (NCBI taxonomy): domain Eukaryota; kingdom Viridiplantae; phylum Streptophyta; class Magnoliopsida; order Sapindales; family Sapindaceae; genus Acer; species Acer saccharum. The sequence continues at coordinate 27,328,354 of CM059873.1, forward strand.
GTTTAAAATCTATTCACCCCCCCCCCCTCCCTCTCTAGATAGTTTTATACACACCGTGCAATATTTGTTTCACTCCTTCTTCTACTCAAATGGCCTCACCGTCAAAAATCCCAGCTTCTATGCCGGCCCTTCCTACTTCAGATCTTTCGACGGTCTCGGCAAATCCTCAACCTGCTTCCCCGACTCCTTCTAATAGTCTTTACGCATTGCTTGACACGGAGCAGGTGGGGTCGGGAGAGAACTCCCCGACGTCTACAGGGATAAAACGAAATCAGGGCGAGGGCGGTGTCACCGACCATAATACTCCGCTCAAGCACCATCGTTCTGCTAAGGATTATGGAACTGGGTCGGGTTCTGGCGCTAGACCCGAAGACCCCTCTCAAATTGCCGATGAAGACGACGACATCGAAATTGAGGCGAATGAGGGGAATATCCTGGATATTGACCTAGCAGGGGTTCAAATAGGCCCATTGTCTTCCTTCCATGACGGCCGAATTATCCTAGCCTCCATTTGTACATCCAATACCCTCATTCGATTGAGGAGGACTTTTAAGATACCGGACCACATTTCACTGTCCCTTCCTCATCAAGGTTATGATGTGTACACCTCTTCTGCAGGTCGTCTGCTAATTCATGTAGCCGCCTTCGAGTGCGGGGTCCGGCTCCCACTTCACCCCTCACTCCGCAGGTTGCTCATGGCCTTGGAGCTAGCTCCACTCCAAATTTCTCCCGGGTTCTGGAAGAACTTGACGGGGTTCTTGGTGCTCTGGAGAGAGCAATGTGAGAGGGATAACTTACAGAGGGAAGCGGGCTTCGACGAGATCCGCTACATTTACCAGGTGGCCAACTTGTCACCCCGGGGTCAATTTTACTTGAGACCCAACAATAAAATGAAGTTCCTCATACCCGGGGCGAACGTGAAATACAATCAATCCTAGAAGGATGAATGGATAGTAGTTGAAAGGGATTGGGGTCACTTGGTACATATCGGGGGAACTGAGTATCCAGTTCCTACCCAATTCTTCCCTAAAGAAAAATGGAGTCTGGGGGAGCTATCTTCTGAATCTGAGGGGATCCTGAAGAGGATCCAGGACCGGGGTTACATGAACATGCAATACCCTTCCTATGACTCCTTTGAAGGGGCTCGATTAGAGAGGTATCTGAGGATATCTGTTGCTGAACCAGGTAAGTGACTGAGCTTTATCAATATCGTTTCATTCATTCTTTTATCATCATTTCTTCCTAACGTCTCTTCTCTTTTTGCAATTTCAGTAGCTCCCCCCTTGACATCTTCTCCTACCACTTCAGGACCGATAATCCCAGCTTCCCAAGTGTCTCGCTCCCTCATTCCTTCTTCCCCCGGTACTGGGTCTATATCGGGGTCTCACCCTCTGGCACCCTCTTCTCCTCCTGCTTTGGCGGGGTCGCCGCTTCATTCTCCGGACTTTTCCCTAATGAAGATCGCTGCACGTCCCTTTCTAAGCGAGATGCTAGCGAGGGCTACCAAAGCCAAGGCCTCTCTAGTCCCCAAGACGAAACCGACTGCTAGTGCTGCTACTCCCAAGCCTACAATCGTGGCTGCCTCTCCTCCTTCTCTGGCTCTCTCAGCTAAGCGTCCTGCCAGAGCAGGGAAGAAAAAACTATTCGGGTGGAGAAAGACAAGTCGGCCACCCTTAAAGCTCCCTCTACTGATCCTCCTTCTGAGTCTAGGTCACGGGACTCGAGCCAGGAAGAAATTGTGTCCAAATTCATAGCGGCTTGTCCTAGGGGAGGCCTATATCAGATGTCCTCCATGCCGACTAATATCCTGGCCACCAAAGGGGCCGCCTTGCTTGCCAAGGTACATACTTCTAATGTTTCTCGCTTGTTGAATACAACTTCTTTTTAGGTACTAATTTCCTTTCTTATGTAGGGCTTCAAGTTTGCTTTGGCCATGGGGCGGCAAGCCACTACCTTGAGGGAGGCCAATTTAACACTTCAGGACTAAGTGGAGGAAGCCAAAGACAACCTGGCTCGTGCTGAAGAAAATGTTGCTTCCTTGGTGCAAGCTGCAGTTGAGTCTGAATCCGGGAGGTAAGTTGCTCTGGTGGAGTTGGAAAGAATGCAGTGCGCTTATGATATGAAGACTATCATTTCAACTCGCCGAAAAGCTGAGAGAGAGTCCGTTAAGGTAGAAAGAGCAGTCCTCCTGGATGAGAACCGGTTTATGCGGGGTACCGTGAAAGTTTTGGAATCCCGGGTGGATTCCTCCTTCCTATATAGGTACTTCACCGCCTCCTATGAGGTGGCCAAGGCTTTCCCTCCTTCTTTTGATTTGCTAACCCCTCTCGGTTGGGATCGGGATTACATCCTGGCTAAGGTTGCTGCACTCTTAGACGCTGACCCAGACTAAGGAGGTCCCTCACAGGTTGCCACTGTCCCGGATCCATCTTCTCTCCCTCCTACTGTCGGATCTGGGGAAAACATCGAGGTGGAATCTCATGATCCTCCTTCTACTCAGAAAACTCCAAGGCAGGGCTCTGTTCACCAGATCGGGACGGCAGAACTCCCTGTTGAGGCAGGCGTGCTTGGAGATAACCCCTTTCGGGTTATGGTTGGGAACCAAGTAGCAGAAGAAGTAGACGGATCCATGTAGGATGTGCAGATAGGGGGCGAACAGATGGATAGATCCTGGCAGGAGATGCAGGCAGGAGAGGGGAATGATGTGTGACTTATCTTTTATCATTTAAGACCAAACTTGTAATTTATTTGTAGCCCGGGAATGGGGATTTGGGCACCCTGTTTGATTAAATGAATTCCTCTCATTTTTGCAATCATTCCCTTTTACTTTCTTCATATGCTTACTTGTAGAACTTATGCCTTGTTCAAGAATGGTACTTGTATGTTCGAGCATGATCCAAGTATGGATCATCTAGACTATAGGGTTCTGACTTGCTTTGTTTCCCGAAAGCAATTATTGGCCTACAGTCTCCCTTGGTGTTTGCCGGCTACTAGATATCATGATCTGACCACTGTCCATTTAACCTTGTTGAATGCTTTGTTGGGGATCCTGATGATGGATTTATCTTAGTTGCCTATCGGGGTGAAGTGTCCGGCGTCTGGGAATAATGGCCTGGTTCCTAGGTGCCTTGTCCTGGGAGGCGATTAAAGCCATTTTGATACCAGGATTTTATATGTGATACGGAGAAGTGAAGCTCCAGTATCCCGATTGGGTACCTTAATCCTTTCATGATCATTCCTAGCAGGCAATCAAGGTTACTTCAACACCAGATCTTTCATGCGGAAAGGTGGCAATATAACATAGCAAAATGTCGAGTATCCCGATGGATTATCTTGACTTCTTGGCGAACTGTCATGGTAGGCAGCTAAGGCCATTTTGACACCAGGTTCATCCTATTCTCCGTCTGAGGCTTCAGGAGGTCCATGTAGGTTCTCCTGGTCTTGATAAGATAAATCTTGGCGGGTGACTACACCCTTATGCATTTAAGCTCCAGATCCTTCCTAGAGGAGGGTATATCCCGACCAAGGCAGCAGGAATGCCATATGGCTTTTCCTGGTCTTGAGGCGAAAGGAATGGCGAAAACTTACTAGGTGAAATTAGGAGAACCGAAATGCTGACTTTATTGAATTTCTCAAAAGCAAATACAAAGTAGAAAACATCAGGGTATACATATCAGAAATATACCAACCGAGATAACATTCCTCTTCAAATTTTAAGACTAAGACCTCCTAGAGTAACCATCCATATCTCCAAACTGTTCTGCGGGATACTTGTCAAACCATTCCCGCTCTTCTTCCATTGTGCTCTCCAACTATGCCAACCTGTGGCCCGATTTATGAATAACGTGAGCATATTGCTTGGCTAATGCAGCGGGGTTGGCTGACACTGCATAACAAGTGCGGGCTACTTGCTGGTCTCCCCTGACCTCTCCTACCTCGATCCCAACCAGAAACTTCATGACATTGTGATAAATGGATAAGACTCCCCTGATTCCTGATAGGAAAGGTCTTCCCAAGATTGCATTGTAGGCGAATAGGGTATCTACCACGATGAATTCTGTCATGATGTTCTACTGAAGGGGGGCTTCTCCAATTATCACAGGCAAGATGTGCATTCCTATCGGCATCACAGAGTCCCCTGTAAATTCGTATAAAGGTGTAGTGCAACTATTGTAATAGGGATTCTTGAGGTTGAGTTTCTCCAATGCTCCTTTGAACAAGATATCCATGCTGCTTCCGGTGTCTATAAGGATGTGATGGACCCGGCAATTGGCAATTTGAACTGTGATCACCATTGGATTGTCATGGGGTTGTACTGTGTTGTAGGCATCATCCTCAGTGAAAATAATCTGAGCGGACCGTGGGTATTCCCGAGATCCTCGGGATACCCAGAACACATCCTAGCCAGCGATAAGCATTGGGATCTTCCTAGCATGATTCTTTCTTGAATTGTTGGAAGTCCCGGCTAGGGTTAGGCCTCCACTGATGGTATGGATAACCTGGATTTGCTGTATTAAGTCCTTTCCCTCATCTTTCCTCCTTTCTTCTGCGTCCCGCATTTCCTTCTGCACCTCTTTTCCCACCTTGATGTTGTCCCGTACTTGTTGCAAGAATTCGGTTAAAAGTCCCCCTCTCACCAACCCCTCGATCTGGTTGCGGAGGCTATAGCATTCAGATGTGTTGTGTCCGACATCCTCATGAAAGTCACAATATTTGTAACGATTTCTTTGATCAGGCTTCCTGAGTAAGCCCTTATCACGAATGGCTAGGTATATGGTTTCCCAAGAGGTATTGAGAGGAGTGTAATGGTTGTACCAGTCTTCCTCAATTGATATGCGGGCTACCTCTCTTAGTGGAGGAGTTGCTCGGGGTGGAGTCCTTCTAGCCGGGTATCTTTCCCGGTACAGAGGAGGCGACGGCCTATACGTTGATCGATTTAGATGAGGGTTCTGGAACTTCTTCGCAGGTGCCGATTTAGGAGATTCTTTCTTAGACTGCTTAGATGACCGGGCTTCATCATGTTCAACCTTAATACAGAGCTGCTCATCTATGTCTACCTGCTCCAGCGCCCTATCATAGGTCTCCTGGTAGGTCTCAGACGGGTGTTTGGCAAATGATCGGAATAACCTGCCAGCCCACAAGTTCCTTTTAAAATTGGCGAGGGTCTCCTTCTCAGCAAACACTTCCATCTGGATCACTTCCTTGTGGAACTTCTCTACATAGGATCTCAACGTCTCACCTCGTTCCTGGATTACATACTGCAGTAGGACGGGATCCTTGGGACGAGGCTTGATCCCCTGAAATTGAGCATAAAAATCGGTAGTGAGTTTTGTAAAAGAATCCACACTTCCTGGAGGCAATTTTCTAAACCAAGTCTTAGCACAGTCGGTTAGAATAGAAGGGAACATCATGCACATAGCCGATCGGGTAGCATTCTGGATTTCCATCTGATGGACAAAGCTCTCCATATGACTCACGGGGTCCTCTGATCCGGAATATTTTTCAGTGGGCATCTTGAATTTGGGGGGGAGCTCGACTTCCCAAATCCTTCTGGAGAAAAGCACGTTCATCTCCCTTAGAGGGTTCTTTCGGGTACCTCGTTGTTCCCCTTTCTTCAATTCCTCGAGCTCTTTCACCATCTTGACCATCTGATCCTTAAAGCGTTTAGATCCGTTGTGTTCGGACTGGGCTACAGAGTTTTCATTATCCGAAGTTTCTAATTCCACAGTAGGTTCCTCGCGCTCCTCCGCCTGAGGCTGGGTATCTCGTTGGTCCCTCCTGGGTCCAGTATGGCCACCTGCATCGGGCTGAGGCCCCGTTTTTCCTATCGTTGGCCTTGTCATTGACTGGGCCCTTCTAGAAGGGATGTCGATGGCTGATTTCACCAGCCGATGTCTAAGATCTTCGGGGTGATCCTACAATGGCAGAGGCGGCACGAGTCTATCGAAGACCGGTATCCGGGTACTTGGTCCAGCCCCTTGTGCAAATCTGGGTGCTTCAAAGGGTATTCCTTGAGTGATCATCTGAAGACGGACGCTTTATACTTAGGCAGCAGAATGTTGCTCTATAGCCTCCCGAGTTGCTTCCAGGACTGCAGGGTCCTGTGGTGCTGTTTCAGGATTAGGCGGTGGAACTGGTGCCGGGATCTGGCTTCTGGTTCCCTTCCTTTTCCCTTGATTTCTCTAAGTGGAAGCGAGGGAATGGGGCCCTGAGTTTACGGGCAGCCCCTGGGAGGATTGGAGCCTTATCTTCTAATTTCCTCTAGGTTGAACTTGATAGTTTGTGAAGGGTGGGGAGTTTGTTCCCACAGACGGCGCCAAAGTGTTAACCAAAAATTGTCACCGAAGTGAAATTTCTAATTAACGGTTTATGAGGGACCCAGATCGGGATAGATTTGGGCTAGCGGGATACCTAGTAGCTTGATACCCCGCTGGTTCCTACAAATCGGCTAAGTGTGGTGTATAGTAATAGGATGACAAAGATTCTGGTATTTGATGGAATGAAATTCAACTTATTTTATTTAGTATAACATATAATGAAACTTACAATCTATTGAAAGCTTAAGCACGATCATAACAACAATGAAAAAGAAAGTAACTTGGTAGGCAATGGTGATGGAGCTTTTTGTGTCTGTCGATAAGTGGAAAAGGTCTAGTAGGGTTTCGATCCCCTCCTCTCTGTTGTCAAATGATGAATATATATAGGCATGTTTCTTGCTGTCCACTCCTAGAACTTCGATCTAGGGTTTTAGCAAATTACGGGTCTTTCCTTGGCGATCAACGGGTTCGTCGGGGAATTGATTCCTTCAATCAGGTGATTCCCTCTTTCCTCCGATTTGATGGGAGTTGACTTCCATTTAAAATAGGATTCTGTATGGCAAGAATGAATGCCGCATTCTAACTTGAGTTTCTGTCTTGAACGGTGGCGTTTAATGTTTGACTTCCTTTTTGGTCTGCTGTTCGGGGTACCCGCCTCCCGCTTCAAGCAAGGTCGGTATACTGGGACCCTGGTGTTAACTTGCTATGTGTATGCCACGAGTTTTATGGGTCGGGATGCTTCGATCACCCCACCTTCCTCTCGTTCTTCTTAAATGTGGTTTGGGAATATCGGGTATCGGACTACTAGGATACCGAGGTATCGGACTACTAGGATACCAGGGTACTGGGATACCTCGAGGTAGGCAGGCGTTAAGACCTTATGGCAATAGTGTCTCTAGGGCCTTGTCTTTAAGGTTTCCTGATGCTTTCTTAGTCTTGGAGGTTCTAGATCTAGCCGGGGTAGGTGGAGTTTCATATCCTAACTTCATTATAGGTAGGCGGGGTTCTGATGTACCTCTAAAAACTGTTGCTTTCTACCCCGACTCATTTTTCAAACCTGATGGAAAATTCTTCTTTGATCCTCGCCATTTTTGGAGGTTAACACCATTAATGAAACATTAGTCAACTCTTTAATGGCCATTCACAATGCCATTAATGAGAGGATCAGTCAACTCTTTAATGGCCATTCACAATGCCATTAATGAGAAATCAGTCTACTCTTTAAATGGCCATTCACAACGTTATTAATGAGAGAATATTCAACTCAATCAATGCCAAATTAGTGTTCCTATAATTGTGGATTGATTGACTAAATTGATGGAGTGGGCAACAAGAATTAGAACCTATAAATATGACAAAGCTCTCTATTGAAAAAGGAGGGATCTTCTGCTTCTTCTTCTTTTCTACTGATTTCAGAAAAGGGCCTACGCCCGCCTATTATTGTAATCTCTCTAGAGCACTTATGTTATATTATTCTCCTAGTGTAAGCTCCCCGGAGCACGCTTTATTGATAAATATATAAAGGATCTCTCTTCACCCGATACTACCTAAGGGTTTTTTAGCATATGATCTTACGTGATGCTTTTTCCTCCAAGGCCAGTCCACCTTCTACCAAAAGAATTGTCATTCTCCCTTTTATCTCTTTTATTATGCATATATGTGAGTTAGATTTTGACCCCGCTGGCCCGAGCTCTCTTATACACCCATTTGCATGACATGCCACAATAAAAAGGATCAAAGCCCTCACACCAGTAGGGGAACCCCAAGTGCCATATCTTTTCCATATGCTCGAAGCCCCGACGGGTGGGGTGATTTTTTCTCCTACCTATTGCATCTTATTCCGGATATTTCACTCGTACAAAACCATGGTACCTAAAGGTACCTACCCTGCTACAGCCTATCAAGTAGCAGTTTGAGGGTGTTAATTGAAATTCCTCACCTAGAGCGAATTTTCGATTAACAAATATATTACACACCGTTAATTTGTTTCAGGATAGCTTCTCAGTTTTCTGCACCAGGTACACCTCAACAGAATGGGGTAGTAGAAAGAAGAAATAGAACTCTTTTGGATATGGTTAAGTCTATGTTGAGTTATTCAACACTCCCTATTTCTGTTTGGGGATATGCTTTACAAACTGCAATTTACATTTTAAATGATGTACCATCTAAGTCGGTTCCTCAAACATCGCATGAGTTGTGGACTGAGCGAAAGCCTAGTTTACAACACTTAAGGATATTTGGTTGTCCTGCGCACGTGTTAAAAGGAAAGACAGAAAAGATGGAGTCCCGTTCGGAAACATGCATATTTGTGGGGTATCTAAAAGAAACTAAAGGATATTATTTTTATAGTCCTTCAAATCTAAAAGTATTTGTTTTGACAAATGCTAAATTTCTGGAAAAAGACTATATGAATGATTTTGTACCTAAAAGTAGAATTGTCCTAAATGAGATGTTAGGTGATACAATTCCACGAGAGGTTACACAACCTAGCCCAATTGTAAGTTCCACACCATCACAAAATAAACAACCTACCGTTCCTCGTCGTAGTGGGAGGGTTATTACACAACCCAAGAGATACATCGGTCTAGGAGAATCAGTGGAGAATCTCCAAGATGACGATGATCCCTACATGTATAAGAAAGCAATGGAGGATGTTGATTGTCGCCATTGGCAAAAGGCAATGCAATCTGAAATTGAATCCAAATCAAAAACAAAGTCTGGTCCCTTGTAGACTTGCCTAAAGGGATAAAACCCATTGGATGCAAGTGGGTATACAAGAGGAAAAGAGGTATGGATGGAAAGGTGGAAACCTTTAAAGCTAGATTGGTAGCTAAAGGTTACACACAGAAAGAAGGTATCGATTATGAGGAAACCTTCTCTCCTGTGGCCATGCTTAAATCCATTAGAATACTCTTATCCATTGCAACATCTTTAGACCTAGAGATTTGGCAAATGGATGTCAAGATAGCTTTCCTTAATGGAAGTATTGACAAAAGCATCTATATGATGCAACCAGAATGATTCATTGAAAAGGGCCAAGTGAAAAAGGTATGCAAGTTGCAAAAATCCATATATGGATTAAAGCAAGCATCTAGATCCTGGAACATAAGGTTTGATCAAGCAGTGAAAGGTTTTGGATTTATTCAAAACCTTGACGAACCATGTGTATACAAAAGGATTAAGGGCGACAAATTGGTTTTCCTAATTCTTTATGTTGATGATATACTACTCATCGGAAACGATGTAGGTGTGTTGACATCGGTAAAAGAATGGTTAGCAAAACAATTTGATATGAAGGACTTAGGAGAAGCAAGTTATATTCTTGGTATCCAAGTAATAAGGGATAGAAAGAATAGAACGATTGCATTATCCCAAGCTTCATACATATATAAGATATTGTCTAGGTTCTCCATGCAAGATTCCAAGAAGGGTATGTTACCTTTCAGGTATGGAATCAAACTTTCTAAGGAACAAGTTCCTACGAATGAGCATGAAGAGCAATTCATGAGTAGGGTTCCATATGCCTCGACAATTGGAAGTCTCATGTCTGCAATGCTCTGCACTAGACCAAATATTTGTTTTGCTGTTGGCATAGTTAGCAGGTTTCAATCGAAACCTGGACTTGATAACTAGACGGCAGTCAAGCATATTTTCAAGTATCTCAAGAGAACGAGAGATAATATGCTTGTATACTCTGGATGGGATTTGATTCCCATAGGGTATACAGATTCTGATTTCCAATCAGATTCTGACTCCAGAAAATCCACATTAGGATCTGTGTTTACTCTTGGAAGAGGACCAGTCATATGGAGGAGTATCAAGCAATCTTGTATTATTGATACCACCATAGAAGCTGAGTATGTTGCCGCATGCAAAGCTGCCAAAGAGGCTGTTTGGCTCCGCCAATTCTTGATTGACTTGGAAGTGGTTCCTGAAGTGAATAAGCAGATCACTGTCTACTGTGACAACAGTGGAGCAGTGGCTAATTCGAGAGAACCAAGAAGTCATAAGAGAGGAAAACACATTGAAAGTAAGTATCATCTTTTAAGGGAAATTGTGCATAGGGGTGACGTGACGATCACCAAAATCGCGTCAGTAGAAAATCTAGCGGATCCCTTCACAAAGGCTCTACCTGAGAAGAGTTTTGATGGGCACCTAGAGAACATAGGAATGAGAGATATGACACACTTGCTATAGCGCAAGTGGGAGATTGTTAGGATTATTCTCGATAGCAAGAGTGTAATAAGTTTTTGACAATCTTTCATATTAATAAAGTGATTTCTGGTTTAACAAGAGTTATAGCATTTATAGTTTAATTATTATAATTGTCAAAAGTAAATAATCATAAGGTCAAAAGACTATGAGAATAGAAGAATTGTTCGTACGTCTAGATATGTATGAGTAGACACAATTCTTTAGTTAGTCTTGAATAATGTTCACAACATAAGGTAAAGGTTGGGCACCTTTATCTTGTTAAAGTTGTAGATTCTTTTACTAGCATTTGAGTGGGATCAAATGTGGTATGATGAGTCTAAAATCATCAAAGTGGCTTTGAGTAAAAGAATCTAGTGCACTAGGTGCATTGAATAGGATCACAATGAAATACTTTATCTAGAACTGTCAGTAGATAAAAGTCTTTTCATTATAAGGACAATCGGAGAGTCTATCTTAATCCTGAGATAAATGATGGACTTATGGTTGCAAGTGTTATCATTTGAGCTATCAATGAGTACGATTATATAGCATAGTCTGTCCTCGATAGTTTGGTGGTAATCATTTGTTAATCGATAAAGGACTTCATTTATAGATATGGACATCGTGGCTCCATTTATTAAATGAGAGTAGAATATCATCATATGGATGTTTTGAGGTTTTGGATATTAAATCTTAAAGTTAAGTTTTCAATAGTGTCATTGAAACATGGCTTCTGGACAAGTCAAAATATGGTCATATGAGTAAATATGGTAACTTGGAGAGCTATAGGCGGTCTATGAGCTCTTGGTGATTACTAATATTCTTCACGAGGATTCACTATCTCCAATAAGATTGTCTAGAGTATGAATGAGAAACATTACTTATTCTATCTTTATTTAATAGTGCAATTTTAGTTCTTTAGTGGAATGAACTAAAATTAATAGATTGAACCTAAGTGAATCATTTGTTGATTGTGATTAGGTTATGTCTATTGAAGTTTAAATTTAGATAGCCCGCCAAGATCCCCAATCCACATGGACTTGCATGGATCACTTGATATATTTTACCGGACTGATTATGTGTCTATCTAGAATTGTATTTAATATATTAAGAATATAATTTGCACATTATTTATTTAATGGGCTCTTTAATTATATTAATATATTAATGAAAGACATGTGGGTTTGTTTCTTTAGTAAGAATGGGTCTAGTTCACATGTGGACTTTTTATTTAAAGTCTAATGGATTAAATAAAATGGAAAATAATATAAGGCCCATGTATGCTACTTGGGCGGCAAGACTATAGTAATAGTCTAAAATATTATTTTATTTTATTATTTAATTAAATGGAAATTAATTAATTTATCAATTAATTATTTAATTAAAAGTTAAAATCTTTTTCTAACTAGAAAATATGTTTCTTAGTATTATACTATTGTTGGTAGTATAATAAATATTAAAGACTTTATTTGGTAAGTAGATAAATAAAAGGAATTTATTTATCTAGTCAGATTAGGAATTCTTTGATATAGTCACAAATACACTAAAGAGTTGGATTAGGGTTTGGATTCTAAAGTTGATAGGTATTTTGGTGAAACACAAATCCTCTTATAGTGAGGATTTCGGTTAACTTCTAGATTACCCATCATAGAATTCGGCAACCCTAAATATATTTAGGCAAGAGAATTCGGCTACTAAGATAATATATATGAAAAGTAGAATTCAGCTACATACAGGATTGATATGGCAAGTTGAATTTCAATATATATGAAAAGTAGAATTCGGCTATATACAGGATTGATATGGCAAGTTGAATTCCAATATATAAATATATATTATTTTATATGGCAAGCAAAGGGAATTCGTGATATATAATTTATATTAAGCAATGAATTCGCCCTATATATATATATATATATATATATATATATATATATGAGATTGAGCAAGGAATTCATGAGACACATAGATATTATATATTGAGAGAATTCGGCCTCCCTAAAAATGCTTGCTAGAGAGTTATTTTTCTATTGCTAGAAAAAATAAAATCCAACTCAAGACATTAGTGTTAGAATTCGGCCAAGAAAGAAAAAGAGAAGAGATCATTTTATTTCAATAGTGCACTAGTAGCTTATACATCAATAGGCTTTGTGCACAACTTTGAATAAGGTTCACGCGAGTTTCGATCATTAGATTGAGAATTCAAAAGTGATCGGAACGTTCTTTGTTATCTTTTGAAGGTTTTGTGACTAACGAAAAGAAAAAGCTTTTATATCCATCCTCAGGTACACAATTCAAAGAGAATGGAGACCACACTCCTAGGTGATTCACGTTCGTGATTGGATTGGAAGATCTTGCGGATTACCATCGACGCAACGTCAATCGGATCACGCCACAAAGGTACGATATCTTTTATTATATGTTAATTAATTAAAGGGTTAAGGTTCAACTTATGGAAAAAAATTTAAAATATACTAAAACCTCTTTTAGTCTCGCTTCTGCTGCGTGCACGTACATTTTTCCTTACAATTGAATATTCATATCTTGTTCTTATTGTTTCACATGCTTTGATTTCTAGATAGATTTGTGATTGTGTGTTGAAAGCATAATTCTAGTTTATCACTAAGCATGTACATTTAGCTTGATTGATCATCTAGCTTTATTTGATTGTGTTAGCATCATTTGCATCACTTAGATCATTGCCTTGTGAAAGGTTGGAGTCTCTTGCAAAGTGAGTGAAGCTTTGTGAAAAGAGTAAGAAGTCTTGGTTAGGAAAGTGTTCCGGATAACCATGCAAGAAGACTTAACTAGGAGTAGGAAACTCCGGATAGCTAAGCAAGAAATCATCCTAGAAGCTTGAGAGCTTTGGATAGGATGTTGCTACCTAGAGGTGTAGGATACATCTTGGATAGGTAGTAGGCTTTGTGGTTCACTAGCCCGAGGGTAGATTAGGAGTTGATCGCTTAAAGTGGATATCATGTGTTGATAGCTTTGAGTGTGTAAGTCCTTATTCATATAGTGGATTGCTTTGCCGGTGGTTGTGGTATCAACCTGTTGATGTTTCCTCTTTAAGGTTTTACCACGTAAAAATCCTTGTGTCAATTTTCGCTTTACTTTTCTTTATCTTCCATATCTTACATTGATTGCATATCTTGTATATTGATTTACTCTTGCATTAGTTAAATCAATTCATTTGTTGAATCTTTTCAAGTGTGCATTTTCTTTGTTATATTCCACATTATTTTTAATATTGGAAGAAATTGGGCCAATACCTATTCACACCCCCCCCCCCCCCCCCCCCCCCCCTCCTCTAGGTATATTTTACACTATTGATTAAATGGAATTTCAAAAGGCCTACAAGTGAACTAGGCTCATTCCTACTAAAAGAAACAAGTCCACATGCCTTAATACAATTCTAGATGGACCCATAAATTCGTCCAGTAGAATATATCAAGTGATCCATGCAAGTCCGTATGGATTGGGGATCTTGGCGGGCTATCTAAAATTTAAGCTTCAATAGACATAACCCAATCACAATCAACAAATGATTCACTTAGGTTTGATCTATTAATTTTAGTTCATTCCACTAAAGAACTAAAATTGCACTCTTATATAAAGATAGAATAAGTAAAAGTTCCTCATTCATACCCTAGACAATCTTATTGGAGATAGTGAATCCTCATGAATAATATCAGTAATCGCCAAGAGCTCATAGACCGCCTATAGCTCTCCTAGTTACCATATTTACTCATATGACCACATTTTGAATTTGGATATTTTGACTTGTCCAGAAGCCATGTTTTCAATAGACACTATCGAAAACTCAACGTTGAGATTTAATATCCAATACCTCAAAACATCCATATGATGATATTATACTCTCATTTAATAAACGGAGCCACGATGTCCATATCTATAAATGAAGTCCTCTATCGATTAGCAAACAAATACCACCAAACTATCGAGGATAGACTATGCAATATAATCGTACTCATTGATAGCTCAAATGATAACACTTGTAACCATAAGTCTATCATTTATCTTAGGATTAAGATAGACTCTTTGATTGTCATGATAATAGAAAGACTTTTATCTACTAATGGTTCTAGATAAAGTATTTCATTGTGATCCTATTCAATGCACCTAGTGCACTAGATTCTTTTACTCAAAGCCACTTTGATGATTTTAGACTCATCATACCACATTTGATCCCACTCAAATTCTAGTAAAAGAATCTACAACTTTAACAAGATAAAGGTGTCTAGCCTTTACCTTAAGTTGTGAATATTTATTCAAGACTAACTAAAGAATTGTGTCTACCTCATACATATCCAGATGTACGAACAATTCTTCTTTTCTTATAGTCTTTTGACTTTATGATTATTTACTTTTAACAATTATAATATTCAATCTATAAATGCTATAAGATTTGTTTAAAACAGAAATCACTTTATTAATATGATAAGATTGTCAAAAACAATATTACACTCTTGCTATTGAGCATAATCCTAACAATCTCCCACATGCGCTATAGCAAATGTGTCATATCTCTCATTCCCATGTTCTCTAGGTGCCCATCAAAACTCTTCTGTGGTAGAGCCTTTGTGAAGGGATCCGCTAGATTTTCTGCTGACACGATTTTGGTAATCGTCACATGACCCTTATGCACAATCTCCCTCAAAAAATGATATTTCCTTTCAATGTGTTTTCCTCTCTTATGACTTCTTGGTTCTCTAGAATTAGCCACTGCTCCACTGTTGTCACAGTAGATAGTGATCTGCTTATTCGTACTGTGAACCACTTCTAAGTCAATCAGGAATTGGCGGAGCCAAACAGCCTTTTTGGTAGCTTCGCATGCAGAAACATACTTAGCTTCCATGGTGGAATTAGCAATACAAGATTGCTTGATACTCCTCCATATGAATACTCCTCCTCCAAGAGTAAACACAGATCCTGATGTGGATTTTCTAGAGTCAGAATCCAACTGGAAATCAGAATCTGTATACCCAACGGGAATCAAATCCCCTCCAGAGTACACAAGCATTTTATCTCTTGTTCTCTTGAGATACTTGAAAATATGTTTGGTTGCCGTCCAGTGATCAGGACCAAGTTTCGATTGAAACCTACTAACTATGCCCACAGCAAAACAAATATCTGGTCTAGTGCAAAGCATTTCATACATGAGACTTCCAACTGCCGAGGCATATGGAATCCTACTCATAAATTGCACTTCATGTTTATTCTTAGGAACTTGTTCCTTAGAAAGTTTGATTCCATGTCTGAAAGGTAACATACCTTTCTTGGAATCTTGCATAGAGAACCTAGACAAGATTTTATCTATGTATGAAGCTTGGGATAGTGCAATCGTTCTATTCTCTCTATCCCTTATTACTTGGATACCAAGAATATAACTTGCTTCACCTAAGTCCTTCATATCAATCTGTTTTGCTAACCATTCTTTTACTGATGTCAATACACCTACATCGTTTCCGATGAGTAGTATATCATCAACATAAAGAATGAGGAAAACCAACTTGTCGCCTTTAATCCTCTTGTAAACACAGGGTTCGTCAAGGTTTTGAATAAATCCAAAACCTTTAACTGCTTGATCGAACCTTATGTTCCAGGATCTGGATGCTTGCTTTAATCCATATTTGGATTTTTGCAACTTGCATACCATTTCTGTTTGGCCTTTTTAATGAATCCTTCTGGTTGCATCATGTAGATGCTTTCGTCAATACTTCCATTAAGGAAAGCTGTCTTGACGTCCATTTACTAAATCTCTAGATTTAGAGATACTGCAATAGATAAAAGTATCCTAATGGATTTAAGCATGGCCGCAGGAGAGAAGGTTTCCTCATAATCGATACCTTCTTTCTATGTGTAACCTTTATCTACTAGTTTAGCTTTAAAGGTTTCCACCTTTCCATACATACCTCTTTTCCTCTTGTATATCCTCTTGCATCCAATTGGTTTTATCCCTTTAGGCAAGTCTACAAGGGACCAGACTTTGTTATTGAACATGGATTCAATCTCAGATAGCATTGCCTTTTGCTAATGGCGACTATCAACATCCTCCATTGCTTCCTTATACGTCTAGAGATCATCGTCGTCCGGGAGATTCTCCACTGATTCTCACAGACCGATGTATCTCTCGGGTTGTCTACTAACCCTCCCACTATGACGAGGAATGGTAGGTTGATGATTTTGTGTTGGTGTGAAACTTACAATTAGGCTAGGTTGTGTAACCTCTTGTGGAATTGTATCTCCTGACATCTCATTTAGGACAATTCTACTTTTAGGTACAAAATCATTCATATAGTCCTTTTCCAAACATTTAGCATTTGTCGAAACAAATACTTTAAGATCTAAAGGACTATAGAAATAATATCCTTTAGTTCCTTTTCGATACCCCACAAATATGCATGTTTTCGAATGGGACACCATCTTTTCTATCTTTCCTTTTAACACATGTGTAGGACAACCAAATATCCTTAAGTGTTGTAAGCTAGGCTTTCGCCTAGTCCACAACTCATACGGTGTTTGAGGAACCGACTTAGATAGTACATCGTTTAGAATGTATATTGCAGTTTATAAAGCATATCCCCAAAAAGAAATAGAAAGCATTGAATAACTCAGCATAGACCTAACCATGTTCAAAATAGTTCTATTTCTCCTTTCTACCACCCCATTTTGTTGAGATGTACCTGGTGCAGAAAACTAAGAAATGATTCTGTTAACCAAAAATTGTCACCGGGGTGAAATTTTCAATTAACGATTTATGGAGGGCCCGGATCGGTATAGATCTGGGCTGGCGAGGTACCAAGCAGCTCAATACCCTGCTGCTTCCCACAAATCTACTAAGAATGGTGCGTGTAAGTAGTAGGATGACAAAGATTATGGTATATGATGGAATGAAATTCAACTTGTTTTATTTAGTATGACATATAATGAGATTTACAATCAGTTGATAGCACAAACATGATCATAATAACAAAGAAACGAAAGTGACTTGGTGGGCAATGGCGATGGAGCTTTTCATGCCTGTCAATAAGTGGAAAAAGTGAGGTAGGGTTTCAGTCCCCTTTCTCGTGATCACAAGGTGAATATATATAGGTTCGTTTTCTTGTCTTGCACTCCTAGAATTTCGGTCTAGGGTTTTGGTGATTTACGGATCCTTCCTTGACAATTAACGAGTTCGTCGGGGAATTGATCCCCAAGATCCAGTGATTTCCTTCTCAAATTTAAAGAGTTGACTTTGCATTTGAATGGGACTCTTAAATGGCGAGAATGTGTGTAACATTCTGCCTCAAACGATGGCGTTTAATGCTTGTCTTCCCTCTCGGTTTGTTGATCGGGGTACCCGCCTCTTGCTTTGGGCAGGGTCTGATGATTGTGTGTCCGCCAATAGCTTTTAGTGGGTCGGGATACTTCAGGTATCCCGCCTTCTTCTCGATCTTTTTAAATGATGCTTTGAAAACATCGGGGTACCGGGTATCGGGCTACCGGGACACCGGGGTACCGGGATACCTGGGGGTAGACATGCGCTGGGATTTGGCAGCGGTAGTGTCTCTAGGGTCTTGACTTTGGGGTTTTCTGATGCCTTCTTGGTCCTGAAGGTTTTGGACTTGGTCGGGGTGGGTAGAAGTTCAAATCCTAGCCCTCTTGTAGGTAGGCGGGGTTCCCGGGTATCTCTCCCATTGTTGCTGTCTATCCCGACTCATTTCTCAAGGCCGGTGGAAAATTCTTCTTTGGTCCCTGCCATTTTTTAGCGGTTAACAGATTCCATTATCAATAAGATATTGCTGAAACTCACCAGATAGATATTCTCCACCACGATCAGATCTCAAGATTTTTATGTGATTCTCTAGTTAATTTTCCACTTCAACTTTAAATGCTTTGAACATGTCAAAAGCATCCGACTTATGTCTCATGAGATACACATAGCCAAATCTCGAGTAATCATCTGTGAAAGTGATGAAGTACTCATATCCACCTCTAGCTTGAATGCTCATAGGACCACATACATCAGTGTGTATTAATCCTAAACATTCAGTGGCTCTTGTGCCTTTGGTCGTAAACAACCTTTTGGTCATTTTACCTTTCAAACAGAATTCACAAGTTGATAGATGAAAGTATACAAACGTAGTTAAATTGCTTAAGGCATACCTAGAGGGGGGGGTGAATAGGTTTTTACACCTTTTTCCAATCCCTTAAACAAACTTTCGTTTGTCCCTTAAGGTAGCCTTACACACAACAAAATAAACCAAGAAAGACATACATAGACAATATGAGAATATAATCATGTGAACAAGGTCTAAGTATATCACCTAGTTGTGTGAGGTATAATAACAAATAAACACAACAACAAAGAAAGCTTGTATTCCAATAGATGTTCAATGAGTTACAAGAGTGATCAAATATCACTATACAAAAATTACAATATACAAAAGAATCAAATATACAAAAATGATCAAAAGAATGAATCCACAAATCACACTATACAAATACTTGCTTCACTATACATCACAAGTGAGTAATATGAAACAAGATAATAACATACACAAATAAAATATAAAAGATAGAGATAGGAAGAATTAACATAAGAGATTTTTTTAACGTGGTAAAACCTCCAAGAAGGAAACATCCACGGGTTGAAATACAACCATTAGGGTACTATATATATTGGATGATAAAAATAGAGAATCCACAAAGTGACCAATCTTTAGCTCACCCAACCTAGTGGAGTCTAAGTCTACCCAACCCTATTGGAAAGTATGAGATCCCTCAATGATGCGAAACCAACATATATTAGACAACACACAAAACCAACATCGATGGAAGATTAGAAATTCGTCAAGAGTGCATACACCTCCCGTGTACCCCGCTCTTTTGGAGTCTATGTCTAACCATACGCCTAGGCCTACCAATATAATAGTCAACTCCCTATCCAAGGTACTCTTGCCTCTAGGGAGCCTCCCATGCACGACTATCCGAGTCCTCCCGACTCTAGCCATGACTTCTTGCTTACCTATCCGAGTCATCCCGACTCTAGGCAAGTCTTCTTGCTTGGCTATCCGAGTCATCCCGAGTCTAACCAAGACTTCATGCCTTTTACAAGGACTTCCTAGTGTGATCATGTGAATGCAAATGATGCAAACAACCAATTCAACATAGAACATGTGATCAATACATTCCATGGTACAAATAGACCTAAACATGTGATATCACAAGTAATAAAAGTCTAGATGCAAAATACAAGAATAAAACCTAAAGCATGTGTAAACACCAAACACATAAGCTCAAAGTCTCATTCACACATACAACACTTGAACAAAATATATTCATGAAGTACAAATTCAAGATGCTATCAATATACAATAAAATGCTAGAAATATGAGATTTAAATCAATCAATAATCTAGCCAAAAATATAGAGCAAGGATTCAAGATATAAATCAATCAAATCCTAGATTGCTCTAAAACATATACAAATACAATAATCCTATGTTTCACCAATCAAGGGATCAAATCAAATCTCAAGGTCATTTATCACAAAATTGATTCAATCAAGTCACAAACAACCTAAGATGCCATTCTAATCGCAATACAACTCACAAACATGTGAAAAACCTAGAATCATAGAAACTAGTCCACATTTGTCTCTAAATAGAATTTTGATTAGAATGATTATGAAGCTATCTTTCACAATAGCTTTCACCAAACATAAACATACATATAGAAGAAGAAACTCCAAGCAAATTGAAGGTTAAAAAGAAAGAAACCCCATAGATAAGACCAATACCTTGGATTCACAAGCTGGTTCGGATTTCTATGTGGAACCACCAGAAAACTCGATCAAACAGCCACCAAACCACTTGGTAAAGGTAGAGGACTCGATTACGAATGTTCTCCAACTTGAATCACTCAAATCCAACTTCGTATGAAGAAGTTATGGTGTTTGGAAGATGAGAAAATTAGGGAAAAAAAATCTGACGGGAATTTCAATTTTTCTTCTTGAAATGAATTGGAGGGAATGGAGGGAAATAAAAAGGAGGAGAGAGAAGGCAAATATTGGCCAACCACAAGAGGCCACATCAGCCCAGCCCTGTGGGGGGCGCGTGGGCCACAAGGGGGCAGAGAGCCCCTCTAGCCGTGGGGCCCACGGCTCACCCACGACGTGGGCCACACGTGGCCTCTTAGCCACTTACGCCCTCAAGTGCTCCCTCACGTTCTTCAGCCGTATCTTGGGCATCCGAACTCCGATTCATAATCTGTTTTTGGATTACGAACCATGACTCCCTCACAAATGACGATGACTACACAAATTTGAAAAATGGTTGAGAAATCATCTCGGAAAATGACGATGAAGTCAACTCAACGAATGAGAACGAAAAGTAGCGTAGCTACATCGTTTGGACTTGAAACTAAATGAATGAGTAACCGAAATGACCGAAACTCAATAAGGAATCATAATAGAGCATATTCAAGTCCAAATACAAAAATACGGAAACATACAAACACAAAGACACACACATATGCTATTTCCTAGACATAGTCCTAGAACATGCAATTAGCAAAGTTTGTCAAGATAGTATAAATGCATGAGCATATATTATCAAGTATGTGAATGTGTTATATCAATGATGTTTAACCATGAAGGAACACACAAAGATGCCATATGTGTGTGTGTGCCTAGCCTTGTAAGAGATATGAGGTCTTATATTACCTTTGATGATCAATGATGCATATATCTCTTTAATACTGGCTTCTTACATGAATTGTGGTCAAGACATTCTTCTTCTTCTTAAATCTTCAATATATGAACCACTAAATATTACAAGAGAAACACGTTTTGATATGGAATTAATGCCAATACAAACTATAAACCTAACAATAGATCATTAACCTTTAAGTCACTTAAAGGTCTATCACTAACCAATCTTTTAATCTTATTAAGGTTAATATGACCTAGGCGCAAATGCCATAGGTAGGTTTCATATTTTGATAATTTTATTCTTTTATGATTAGGTTGCATTAATTCTGTGTCTAACAAGTGAGAGATATTTCTATGTAAATAGAATAGACCGTTTTCCAACGTACCTTTGCAAATAAATTTGTCATTCTTACTAATAATAAAATCTTTATTAAAAGTAACTGAATATCCAAAATTATTTAAACAAGAAACTGAAATTAAATTCCTCTTGAATTGAGGTACATAATAAACGTCTATTAAATCTAAATGCCTAAAAGAATCTAGATTAACTATAATATCTCCTACTGCACTGGCGGACACCAACGCTTCGTTGCCCAAACGCAAGTTGATTTCATTCTTACTCAGCCTTCTCCTTTCCTGGAACCCCTGCAAGGAATAACAAACATGATTAGTGGCTCTAAAGTCTATGATCCAAGAATCAGTAGAATCTGCTAGAAAACATGTTTCAAGATAATTAACATTACCTTGTTCCTTCTTTTTCTGAGACTTTGGGCAATTACTTTTCCAATGTCCCTTTTCACCACAAAGGAAGCACTCCCCTTTGATCTTGGTTACTTTCTTGGTCTCCTTCTTGGTAGGCCCAAGTTGCTTTTTCTTCAGTTGTTTCTTGACCTTCTGACGGGTTTTAATAGTAGCAACTTTACCAACCATATGAATCTCTTGACCTTTGCTTTTCACAATGAACTTTTTAGTGCTTTGAACATCTTGTATCAGGCCTTGCAAGGTGTATTCCTTCTTGTTCAAGGTGTAGTCCAACTTGAACTGATCAAAGGAATCTGATAGTGAGTTAACAACCATGTCAATTTTTGTCTCACCATCTATCTTAGCACCATTTAGTTTAGCAATGTTGAGATGTGCTATGACTTTCATCATGTGATCTTTCATAGCCTGTCCAGGTTTCATCCTAAGATTCATGAAAGCAGTCACTGCCTCTCTCTTAGTCGTCCTGGACCTCATAGCAAACATCTCCTCTAGAGACATCATTATATCACCAGCAAACCCCATTCCTTCATGCTGTTGTTGCAACACATTAGAGATAGTAACCATAATGTAACATTTGGCCATATCATCTGAGGTCTTCCACTGCTTATACTCATCTCTTTGCATCACATTAGATTCATTATTAGGAGCAGGTGGTTTAGGAGTAGTTAGAACGAACTTATGTTTTTCAGCTTGCAGCAACAGCCCAATTTTCCTTTTCCATGTGACATAATTATCTCCAGTTAAAGTATTATCTTTCAGGATGTCCATTAGGGATGGGGTCATGATTTCTGAATAAAAACAAAAATATATATAAGTAAATAATAATGATAAAGCACTTTCGAATATTTATCTTGAATTAAATAAATAACTCAATCGTAAAAATTCAACGATGATCCAACACCCATAAATGTTACGCCTCCTTTGGGAGTTCGTACCATTTACTAGTTGGACTAGTTACACCTAATTGTTAACATAACAACCAGCGTTTTCAATTTTAGCCTTGCGATTTTATTGACAAGAACTCTTGGGAGGATATCAATAAAATCACATTGAGTGTGTTACCAAGATATCGACCCTCAATATTTTCTCTCACGAAAATCCCTCCTTTGAGAGTAGATCTCGCTTGAGTCAATTGTCTAGTCTATCCTTCTAAGGAAGTATCTTGCTAAATTCCATTCATGGATACCCCTTGGGGGGTTATCACACGAAACATAAAGCTCAACTAACCTTGGAGGCCGTAGGTTTTCAAAACACCTTCTCCCACTCAATTATTTAAGGCGTGTGATTAAATTCTATAGAATGATTTACCAAGTTATCTAGATGCCAATTAGATACCTAAATCATTCAATGCATGTTCATACCAAAAGAGATATATGAGTGGCACTCCTATTCTATATGACATGTTATCATACAACAACAAATATTGTAATATTTACAAAAATAAATAGCCACAATTTTGGTCCATCCTAGAAAAGCAAGCAAATTACATTTGTTTGGAATACAATAACTCCTTTCTTGGCGAACAAGTCTTCAAGCGGCTATCGTCCACTCGTGCACCCCTTGGTTGCCTCCTATGAGCGTGCACACCCCACAGCTCCATAAAGGGCTGCCGTGCACAGCCCATAAGATCTAAAGGGCTGCCGTGCGCAGCCCATACCACAACAAGCGCAACTGCGTGCTAAATTGCACGCACGCTCGTTGCTATGGTGCGCACGATCCCAAGTTCATTCCGGTTGCTTCCAATTCTTCACATCTTCAAATCTTCGATACTTGAATATATATTACAGCATATTTTTAACAATAAAATTACTGTAGTATTTTTATTTATTTTTTTTAATCACTGCATGCAGTATTTTAATACAATAAAAAACTGCACTAAAAAAAAAAAAAAAAACTGCAGTATTTTTAACACATTAAAAACTGCACTATTTTATTACAATAAAAATAAAAGAGAACTTAGCAACTACCAAGATAGACCGCCCTTCTTGTTACAATTCCGAAACAAAAATACATTGAAATTCTAGGACCAAAATAAAGCAACAACAATTCATATAATTATAATAACATATATAAATCCATACATTATAATGTAATTATATGTGAGAATACCTACAGTGCCATGTCTTTCTAAAACATACATAATCACACTAAAAAGAAATAGATTCACGTACGTATACATTAATTAATCAAAGGGTACAACCAAGGCTCTGATACCAATTGTAGGGAAAAACACGTGCACGCAGCAGAAGTGAGACTAAAATCGGTTTTAGTATGTTTTAAAATTTTTCCTTAAGATGAACCTTAACCCTTTAATTAATTAACATATAACTAAAAGTATCATACCTTTGTCGCATGATCCAATTGACATTGCGTTGATGGTAATCCGTAAGATCTTCCAATCCAATCACGAACGTGAATCACCTAGGAGCGTGGTCTCCCTTTCTTTGAATTGTGTACCTGAGGATAGAAAACAAAAACTTTTTCTTTTTCGTTAGTCACTAAACCTCCAAAAGATAACAAAGAACGTTCCGGTCACTTTTGAATTCTCAATCTAATGATCGAACCTCGCGTGAACCTTATTCGAAGATGTGCACAAAGCCTATTGATGTATAAGCTACTAGTGCACTATCGAAGTAAAACGATCTCCTCTTTTTCTCTCTTGGCCGAATTCTCACACTAATCTCTAGAGTTGGATTTTATTTTTCTCAAGCAAAAGAAAATAACTCTCAAACCTAGCAAGTAGGGTGGCCAAATTCTATCACTTCTAATATATAGGGTGACCGAATTCCTTGCCCTATCACATTAGGGTTGGCCGAAATCTTCTAATAGGAAAACTATGTGGTGGCCGAAATCCTCACTTGAAGAGGATTTGTGTTTCCACCAATGACTCCTATCAATCTTTTGATTTCCAAACCCTAATCCAACTCTTTGGTGTATTTGTGACTATATCAAATACTTCCTAATTTGACTAGTTAAATAAAATCATTTTATTTATCTTCTTATCAAATAAAGTCTTTTATTCTCATTATACTATCACAATAGTATACTACTAAGAAACATTTTTCCTAGTCTGAAAAAGATTTTGATTCTTAATTAAATAATTAAATAATAAATAAATAAATTTTCATTTAATCAAATAATAAAATAAAATAATATTTTAGACTAATAATTTAGCCTTGCCACCCATATACACATACATGGGCCAAATATTATTTTTCCATTCTATTAATTCTATTGGACCTTAATTAAAAGGCTCACATGTGAACTAGGCCCATTCTTACTAAAAGAAACAAATCCACATGCCTTAATACAATTCTAGATGGACCCATAAATTAGTCAGGTAGAATATATCAAGTGATCCATGCAAGTCCGTGTGGATTGGGGATCTTGGCGGGCTATCTAAAATTTAAGCTTCAATAGTCATAACCCAATCACAATCAACAAATGATTCACTTAGGTTTGATCTATTAATTTTAGTTCATTCCACTAAAGAACTAAAATTGCACTCTTAAATAAAGATAGAATAAGTAAAAGTTCCTCATTCATATCCTAGACAATCTTATTGGAGATAGTGAATCCTCGTGAATAATATCAGTAATCGCCAAGAGCTCATAGACCGTCTATAGCTCTCCTAGTTACCATATTTACTCATATGACCACATTTTGAATTTGGATATTTTGACTTGTCCAGAAGCCATGTTTTCAATAAACACTATCGAAAACTCAACGTTGAGATTTAATATCCAATACCTCAAAACATCCATATGATGATATTATACTCTCATTTAATAAATGGAGCCACGATGTCCATATCTATAAATGAAGTCCTCTATCGATTAGCAAATGAATACCACCAAACTATCGAGGATAAACTATGCTATATAATCGTACTCATTGATAGCTCAAATGATAACACTTGTAACCATAAGTCCATCATTTATCTCAGGATTAAGATAGACTCTCTGATTGTCCTCATAATGAAAAGACTTTTATCTACTGACGGTTCTAGATAAAGTATTTCATTGCGATCCTATTCAATGCACCTAGTGCACTAGATTCTTTTACTCAAAACCACTTTGATGATTTAGACTCATCATAACACATTTGATCCCACTCAAATGCTAGTAAAAGAATCTACAACTTTAACAAGATAAATATGCCCAACCTTTACCTTAAGTTGTGAATATGTATTCAAGACTAACTAAAGAATTGTGTCTACCTCATACATATCCAGATGTACGAACAATTCTTCTTTTCTCATAATCTTTTAACCTTATAATTATTTACTTTTGATAATTATAATATTCAATATATAAATGCTATAAGATTTGTTTAAAACAGAAATCACTTTATTAATATGATAAGATTGTCAAAAACAATATTACACTCTTACTATTGAGCATAATCCTAACAGTTGTGATCCCAATCCAGGCACCATTACGGCTGGCAGGGTGTTGAGAGATCACTTGAAGAACTGGCTGAAAGGTTTTGTGATTAATAAGGGTGTTGGGAATGCTCTGGAAGCTGAGCTCTGAGGTGTTTATGAAGGCCTAAAAATGGCATGGGATTCTGGTTTTCGTAAGGTTATTATTGAGACTAATTCTATTTATGTTATGCAGCTTCTCTCTAAAGTTGTCCCTACTAATCATCCTCTTTTAGTATAGCTGTGGAATACTCTACTCTCATGGCAACCGACTGGTCTTATGTGCTGAGTCATGTCTATAGGGAAGGGAATGGAGTGGCTGATGGGTTGGCCCATTTAGGGCATGCGTTGAGTATTGACTATCAGATTTTTGATGTTCCCCCATTTGTTATTTATGAGGTGTTCCAGGAAGACTAGAATGGCGTTGCCAGACCCAGGATGTGTTCTTCCTCTCATCTCCTCTCTTAGTGCTTTTGGTTTTGGGCTGTTGCCCTCCCCTGTACCAAAAAAAAAAAAGTCTTCCTAGACTTAATCAATGACTCACAAGTCTCGTCCTAGTTTTAAAAGTTCAGTTCGGTCCTGAGAAGAGAAAAATAGCGTGTATATATATATATATATATATATATATATATATATGTGTGTGTGTGTGTGTGTGTGAAAACATAATCCAATAATCCATTAAAAATATATGACAAATCCCCATAAGTTATAACATATTATAAAATCCAAATATAACATAAAAAACAAATAAAACATATTCATAATTCTTAATTAATTTCATTCATTATCATTCACATTGTCACCAGATCTAAATAATATAGATCAAATGAAATGAAACCCTAACATGTATTTTTGAAACAGTACTATATTGATCCCTAAACTTTTTAAAATTATAATTTGATCCCGTTATATACAAATATAATGAAAAACTGCACTAAACATGTACTTGCCGTATCCCCAACTTATCCCATTGTATCTCTAATGTTGACTTTTGAAAAAGTCAACAGACACACCTAAATGAATGTCAAACACATATCATTTGGTGTCGGACGCATGTCAAATACGGTTACGTGTCCGACACAGGCTACCACCCAAAAAAAACGTGTTTGCGGCATAGTGCTACCTTGTTTATCATTTACTTTTGTATAAATTCCCATTTTCTCTAGACGAGGAATTGAGGATGATGATGGAATGAGGAAAGGGGTTAGTGAATTGGGATGGGGGAACCAATATTGATCCCATTTTCCCGAGTGACATCCCTGTTTAAGGGAGACATGTGTAATTACATCCTTCAAAAATATGATAGCTTGGTTTATTTTTATTTTATTATCTAAAAATATTACTAAAATGGCAAGTGATACGATAGGGAGATTCATTTTATTTTTTTCGAAGGTTTAAGGAAAAAAAAAAATTTTAATAGAAACAAAGGAGATTCGACACTTAAAAGGGTAAAATAGGGAAGCTGAAGTCCCGACCATTGGCCAAACATTTAAAAATTTAATGAGTTTAGCGGGACCCACACACCTTTTTTTTTTGCACGCAATTACCGGCTTTTTGTCTGCTAAGTTGACGTGGGCCCCACTTACTTTTCCTATAAAAGCAAGTATAACTGGACCCCACCCAACTTCTCCAACCTCAATCACGGTTTGGTCAACATTTCAACCACGGGTTTAGGCGTTTAGCTAAAATATATGTATTCTATAATTAATGTGTATTTATGAAAACGAAATATTTTCCTTATTATCTTTTTAAGAATTTGTAGTTTTCACTCCGGTAACAAATACCGCATATCACTACACTCTTACCATGTATTGACATGATAAAAGTGTGGTAATATATATGGGGAATGTTGTTTACCTTTCTCACTCATCACTTGACACATATACACTTTTTAATTTAATAAAAAAACTCTCACTTTTTACAGTAAAACTTATTTACATTTTTACCCCTTATTAATATGCACACAACACTTAAATAAAGAAAAATTAAAAAATTAAAAAAAACCCTTTTTTTTTTCTTTCTTTCAGGAAATTTGTTGGATTTGCACCATAAAAACTATGAACAAAAAGAGTATATTACAGAGCATTAGAAAATATTTTATGTAATACACATGTAGGACTTCTAGAAAATAATTTTGGATGTGGTCTTGTAGATGGGATTTTCTAAATTGAAAGAAACATAAAGAGTAGATTTGAACAAAAAAACGAGGGTGGAGAGAGTGGCTGCTTTTATTATTATTATAATTATTAATTTGATTGAGAGAAAAAGCAAAAATGTAAATAGGCCGGAGCTGTTGTTTGGTAGGTATTGGGTGAAGTGAGAGAAAAAAACAAAAAAAGGTGAGAGAAAAAACATAAAAATGTGAGAGTTAGAAACAGTCATCAGGAAAGTTATTTGGTATTAATAAGGGACAAAAACATAAACAGGCTTTACAGCAAAAAGTGGAAGTTTTTTTTATTAAATTAAAGAGTGTATATGTGTCAAGTGATGAGTGATAAATGCAAATGGGAAAGGTAGATAGCATTCCCCAATGTATATTAGTATGTTCAAAATTGTGTGCTCAAAAGAAAAAAATTGTTCTGCAGTGGTTCAAGTTCTTAAGACAGCTGGAAGTGGCTGGAATGAGGAACTTGTTCGGGAAAAGTTCTTGCCTGGTGATGCTGATCTCATTTTGAGCCTGCCGTGTTCAAGTAGTCATGCCCCGGATTCATTAACATGGCATTACGATAAGTTGGGCGCCTATACGGTTAAGAGTGGGTATCACATTGGCTGCTTGCTGATTTCGAATCCTAGTTCTTCAAGTCTCAACTCTGGTGTTTCGTGGTGGAAGTTTCTTTGGTGTATAAAGGTCCCGACAAAGGTTAAACTTTTTGTGTGGAGAGCTTGCAATAATTGGTTGTCGACTGTTGATAATCTGATTAAGAGAGGTATGAATGTTGATACTAGCTGTCCCATGTGTAACAGTGGTTGGGAGTCAATTATCCATGCATTATAGATGTGTCCGAAATTAAAGGGTACCCGTGCTTTGTGTGTTTTTTATGAAAGGTCTTGGTGCTAACATGGATGTGAGTTTTCTGGATTTCATGACCAGGTGTAGTACTCTTCTGCGTCCTGATGAGTTGGAGCTGCTTTACATTGTGCTTTGGCGGGTTTGGTTCCGTCATAATGGAAAGGTCCATGATTCTACAGCTATCGATGATGGTGATATGGTGCCTTGGGCTTCCTCTTTCCTGGAAGAGTTTAAGAAGGTGAATGCCAGAAACTCAGATGTGAGGCAGGTGACTCCTAAGCCTAGTGTGCGTTGGGTACCTCCAAATGGTGGGCAGTTCAAGTTGAATGTTGATGCTGCTATTGACAGTAGTGGAGGTAGAACTGGGATTGGCGTTATTTTCAGGGATGGTGATGGGATGGTACTAGCCTCTGGTGCCTAGTGGATTGATGTTTGTCATTCTCCTATGATTGCTGAAGCTCTTACGATTTTGCGAGGTCTGATTTTGGCGAGAGAGGTGAGCATTTGGCCCCAAGTCGTCGAGTCTGATGCTAAAGTGGTTGTGGATCTTATTAACTGCCCTAATATGATTTGCTCTGATATTGGTATTATTATTTTGGATATTAAGGCTCTTTTGGATTCTTCTCCTACCTGCTGTATTGGTTTTGTGCCTAGAGATGCCAATAGGGCTGCTCATTCTATTGCTAAGCTCGGTCTGAATGTATCTAGTGATTGTGTCTGGTTGGAGGAGTATCCTCTGAGTATTGCCTATATTGTGGTTAGCGACTGCCAACCGTTGATGTAACCTCTTTTTGGTTTTAATATATGTGTTTCTTCAAAAAAAAAAAAAAAAAAAAAAAAAAAAAAAATCCAACAAATACTTGTACTCATTCTTTAGGCCCCTTATAGTGTGTGAGATTTGATTTGACTATTTCATGTGATTGGATTGTTATTAGATGAGATTGGATTAGACCGGACTGTATTAAATGAATACTATGATGTGTTTGGAGAAATATGAGATTGGACTTAATTAATACTGTGTTTTGTTTTGTGAAACATGTAATTGGACTAAATATAATATTTTGAAATTGAATAATAAATTATTGAAATATGTATTTGAAGAAAATAAATGTTTTAATTTATATATTATTAAAGTAACAATATCTAAAAATATTTTAAAAAATATATATTTATAATATTTTAAAGTAAATTTAAATATTTTTCAATTTTATAATTTTCTTATTTAATAAAATATATTTTGTAATATATATATATATATATATATATATATATTGGATTATGATGGGTCTAACGAATTTAGATTCTTTAATCCCGTTGAGAGGTTAGGATTGAAATAATCTCGTTCCCTAATAATCGAATGAAAATTGAATAACAAATTAGTATTTGTCATATGTTTGGTATAACCTGGGATTGAATTAAAATAATTATGTATCATATTATTAATTTTTTATTAAAAATAAAGTTATATTATATAATTTAAGAAAATAAAATATTAAAAAACTATTTCAGTAAATTATATAAAAAAAATATTTTTAAATAAAAAATACTTTTAAAAAATAAAACAAATAAAAAGAAATTATTCTAACAATAAATTAAATTACAACTGATGTATAAAATTATTATAAAATTTTTAAAACTAGATAATGAAAAGAAAAAAATCAAAGCAATATTTTTAGTCTCAAGACTGTTAAACCCACCGGTATAGTTGGGTTTATTTAGTCCCATGTTGATGGGATTATTAGACACTATTGAGAGATACAGTCATAGTCCCTTACGTTTGCCAAACTTGGGTCTAGGATTAAAATAATCCAATCCTATCTTAGTCTAGTCTCTTAATTCTCTGATAAATACTCTTGTACTCATTGAAGTTTTTCATAAATGTTACTAGAGAGTAAGTATGTATATATTTATTCACTTTAAATTGAATTAATAAAAAGGAAAAGATTGTCCATAATTATTAAAAGTTAAAATAAAGATAAAAAAAAATTAAAAAAAAAATTAAAGTTACAAAATAATTTAGAAATTTAGAAAAATTTTTTTTATAAAAATTAATCTAAAATTCAACAAAAATGAGTTGTACTTGCTAATACAAATTGTGGGAGTTGTGCATGACATTATACAAACAAATCACTTGTCCCGTTTTAGGTTGATTTTTATGACTAATTTTTGTGGGTGAACGAAATTAAGAAATTTATTAGAACAAATTTGTCAAGGACAAGGATCTTCTCCTCACCTTACTTAATCTTATGACACATAAGTATTGCAATGAATGAATGGTTAAGATGTGATTGACACTTTAATAACAACCAATCACATACTTTTAAAATGTTAGGAAAATGTGAGGATAATGTGAGATGATGAGAGGATCCTGATCCTCCAATCATTTAGTAATACAGTACACTGACATCAAAACAGAAACAGCTTTAACTACCACACCAAAATCAGATCTAGACAAAGATTTTGTCAGATCACACGAGCTTCGGTCCTGCTAATGTCCTGTCATAAATTTTAGGAATAATAAAATTAATAAACTATAGAAATTTAATATTCAAACTTTACAAATATGATGTTAACTACAGGTATCAACTATCAACATATAATTTCGTAAACATAAATTCACAATCAAACTTCTTAAGGTTTCATCTTTGCATTCCCTGTCAATAGGTGCGTAGTTCAGCTAGTAGATAGACGAGTTTGGAGGTTGAACAAATGACTTCAAAGTCAGCGGCTCGAATCTTACTAATGATGAAAGCTTTTAAAAAATACCTAGTCCCGAACTAATATATATAGTAAAAAAAAAAAAAAAAATCTCTATAAAATCATTATTGTAACGTAACATGTACAGTATATGTAATCGAGATTAGTTTGTCGATTACTATCTTGAACTTACATCCATAAAATTATAAGTTTCCCCTTTGCAGCTAATCTTTGGTCTGCGCAAAAAAACAAAACAAAATTCAACTAATGAATTTTAAAGCATACCAATTTGTCTCCTCAACGCCTAACCCAACAACGACCTCGTTGATACACTAAAAAAAAAAAAATTAACACATGAAAAGAAACCAAAAGCAAATATCAATAAATCATTAAATCTCTCTTTCTCTCTACATTCTACAAAGAGAAAATCGAAGCTATAATACTAGTAATTTATTACATTCCATCACAATCGATAGCTTTGTTGCTTCTTCTCTCTCAAACTTTTTCTTTTTTGTTTTCTCTTTTTCTCTTTTGTTTTTTCCGTTTTTCCTTCTCTCAGGCTTTTCATCGAACACTTATTATAGTAACCCACTTATACAAAGAATCGGGAAACAACAATTTTGGGTTTTTCTTTTTTGTTGTTCTTTTGGGTTATTGTAGTGATGAGAGAGTGAGAGAAGACAGTGTTGTTGAAAAATGGATGCTGCGGAGGAGGAGCTGGAGAGGAGGAGCAAGTTCTTGAACAGCTTGATACAGAAGAAGAAAGCTAAGGAAGAGCAAGATCAAAATGATAGCCTCAACATTCGCGTTAGAGCATCTGATATGCCACTCCACTTGCAAAATAAAGCATTCAAGTGTGCTCGTGATCTGCTTGACTCCATGCCTTCCAAGCTTGACAGTAAACGCCTTGCTCTTGCTCTCAAGAAGGTAAAAAAAATACTTGGTCATCATTGATTCTTTTGTTTTAGCTTGCGTTTCAATTTTGATTATTTTTATTTGTTTATCTGGGTTGTGAGATAAATATATTTATTTGCAAGATATATAAATACACGGAGCTTAGTTAACTAATACCAAACTGGTTTATGATTTGTATTTTCTGGTCCAAGTATAATATTTGATTTTGATTGTTTATATATCTCTTTAATTTGGTAGTTATTGAGATTTCTAGTTGTGTTTTGACATTTAATTCTAGCTGTCCTGTTGTTTCTTTGTGATCAAATTTGATGAAAACCATTTCTTTTCATATTGTCTACTGTATGGCCTTTATATTAAATGTCTAAATATGTGGCTTTTATTTTGATCAATGGGTGTGAACAAAGATCTGTTCAAATTATTCACTAGCTTTCTTGATTGTGATTTTACTTGTATTTTCTTCTAAGTTTCATTCATTTCGCATTGATTAAGTTATATATCATAAATGTACATGCGGTCCAATAAAAATTTGTTTTGTTTTTGTTTCCCTCTCACTACAGCATTGATCTTTCTTACATAAGTCTAAAGATTGAGTGGATTTATTAATCATTGAATTTTGAAAGTAACTTGGTATTAAGCAATTTATATGTTTTTGGTTCCACTGTTTTGTTATTTCAGTTTATGTTGTAAAACATTTTCTTTGATTTCTGTTTATATTTTAATTATGTATCCTATTTGTTAGTCCAAGATTAAATGGTTGTATCTATCTATATGTTCACCATGAAGGGTATTGAATAAAAACTTGGATGATTGATATTAGCTTCAGCTGAAATTATAAATTTAGTTTCATTAAACGGAATTCTTGTTTTCTTCATAAAGGTGTAGGATTTAATTTGAAAACCACTCAATGTCATCATCATTATATACAAAGTGAGACTTATTTGAAAATTTAAAGAATCTATGGCATCAAGTTAGTTACTTTTGAGAGGATAAGCTGAAGTCATTCAGTCAAACTATTAATAATCAGGGCTAGGGCCAGATACAGTGCTTTAGTAGCCAGGACTCTGTATGTTTATGTTAATTGACTATTAATGTAGTAGATGTACATTGCTATTATATAGTTTCGAGTAAAAAAAAAAGGTTTTTGATGCTTGCCTGTAACTATAATGATATGTTACATTTGTTGCAGCGTAACATGGGACTGTATAATCTTTTTCATGTCATGTTTATAGTTAGTCCTAAAGAAAGAATGAAAGCCTGTAGCAGTTAGATTTTCTACTTTTCATATTTGTTTTCTTCATCTCCATCATCCCTTTTTCCTCGTGTATTGAATGCAACTGGTCCATTGCTATCTTGCACATAAGCACAAATCATTTTGTTTTAAGTGTGCAATCCACTTTTCACCCTATTGTTTGAGCAGGTTGCACTAAGCTCCTGACTTATAAAATGTTGCACTAACCATTAGAGGGTAAAGAAAATTCTAATTCTAGTATATTTTATCCAACTCCTATGGACTTCAGCAAATCTTCAAGTTTAGTCCCAGGTGGCACCTTTGTGAAACCCAAATGTATTAACTTTGACTCTTGATCGCAAATCAGTAAATAGGTTGGGGCACAGAAAATTCAAATTTGTGTTTTGTTTTCCCGTCCTCTCTTTAATATTGCCACCCATTTCCAATAGAAGAACACCTCAACCCCAAGATTATATGAGTTTGACACAAATTTGATATCAGCTTCATAGAAAAAGTTAAGAATACATCCGATGCATTGTGCATATTTCATTCAATTTATGGCATGTGGGATGTGAATAAAAGTAATTGGTTAATCATGTCACTCGGTGTAAATTGAATGGAAGATGCACAGTGCATCAGATGTATTTTAGACTTTTGCTTGCTTAATAACAGTTTCTAGGATGGTTCATTATATGCAACCTATCCACGGAAATATATTATGCATGCCTGATATTTCGAAGTCCCTGAGTCATTTAAGATAATGTTAAAGCCATCTACTTTGCATTTTTCGTTCAAGATGACTTCAGTTGACTCTGTGTGTGACGTCTCAAATTTCAATTAATGGGACAATTTTTAGTGTGCTTACTTATTAAGTTGTCTGTTTTAAATTACTAATTTAGATGACAAGGGTAATAAACATTGTTATTTGCTTCTCATGGGTTTGATATGTGTCAAATAAGTTTGAACTGCAGCCTGTTTACCCAGCTGGTGTAAAGTAGAACCTTGAGCAGAACATGAAGAGATAGAGAGAGAGAGTGTGTGTGTGTAAACTATTCCGGTCACTGATTGCATTACTTCCCAAATAATGCACCAGATGAAGCTGAGCTCATTACATTTAGAGTTTTTAATTAAATAGTGGCATTGGCATATTACCTCCTATTTTGAAATTGTTTGCAGTTATTTAGCCTTTAGCTTACAAAAATCATTAGAACATTTTATTGTATATGGACACAACATGATGATTTTCCATTGGATTTTCAGGAATTTGACTCCACATATGGTCCGGCTTGGCACTGCATTGTCGGAACCAGCTTTGGTTCCTATGTTACACATTCCTTGGGAGGCTTCTTGTATTTTTCAATCGATAAGGTTTACATCCTTCTCTTCAAGACTGCTGTTGAACCTTTAGATCATTGACACAAATCCAAAATTTGCATTTTTACACGCCTCGAGTGATTAATGGAATCGAGTGTCAATTAATTGTAAAATTGAAAGCTGCGAAATCCACAAGTGTCTGTGTTTAACTGTAGTGAAATTTGCTGTTGTAATCTTTATAGCATAAAGAAGATGTGAATTCTTCTTCTTATACATTTGATGATATTGAGATATTCCTATGCTCTGTTCAATTGAAAATCTGATACATCAAAAAAAATTGTGGCAATATGAGGAAACTGTCTTGTTTGTTGGAGAGTCTATGATACATCTAATGTGTGTACCATGGTATGATTCAATTGGATGGATGTACTTACATCCAATAACGTCGGATAAAAATATGATTTGGATTTCTATATTTTTGGATCTCTTGTAGCTCGAAACTATTACTCTATTATCATGAAATGCCAACTCTTCCTTCTAATTTTTAGCTGATTTGAAATGCTAGAAATCCCCTTATGTGTGTCTTTATAATTAAATATCTGCCGATTAACTTTTTATCGGATTATTTCTTCAACATAGCTAATAGTGATTATTTTAAAAGTTACAGCATTACCAAACTGGTCATATGATCCTTTTTATTTTTACTTATCAATCACAAACCCCGAAAACAATCACTCTCTAGATTGATTGATGAAGCAACTGAAAACTATTGGCCGATATGATTCTATTAATTATTTGCAGTTTAATCATGAATCGAGGAATTTATATAGAACAAGAGCACTTAATTTAGCAATTTACTTGTACTGTTATGCAAATTAAATGTACAATCTGGCGTTTAAGTTGAGAGATAGATATTGTTGAACTTTTCAGTTTCCATGTATGAAATAAGAAACTATAATCTATGGAGACATTGAAGTTATTCTACTAATCCTACATTAATCAGCTTCTGTCGGTGATTTTTCTTACTACCTAATTGTATTGTTTTTATAGTGGAAAGTTGTACAACATACTATATATTTGTTTTCGAGCAAATAACACCAAACGTTAGGTTTGTCGTTTTACGCGTAAAATCAACACTCAAACCAAGTTTGCAATTCAGTTGAGCTCATGTCGGTTACTGCTTCCAAGGGGCGGTCACGGTTTTGCGATCCGTGGTTAACCGAACCAAACTGAACCGAACCGAAAATACGTGTTTGAGTCGAGTTACCATATTGAGACCAGTCAGTCCGATTAAAAAAAAAAAATTAAAACCGAGTTTAAGTGAGTTATAGATGGTTTTGCTTTACCAAAACACAACCGATCCGACTAACCCAAGTAAATATTAAATATATTATAAAACTAAATATAAGGTTTATTTTAAGTAATTATACATATTTATATATTATTTTATTAAATATTAAATTTATATTGATTTAAGTTAATGAATATTTTTTTATTAATATTATATATATATAATATAAGTATTAACTAAAATATAAATTTATCCAAAAAAAACTAAAATATAAATAAAACAATACACCAAACCTTACAATCTAACACCTCACATCTCTCGCAATCACCCAGCGCCGCTCAAGTCTCACCTCATCAAAAACCCAAGAATCATCACAAACTCGCCACTCATAGCTCTCTCTCTCTCTTTCTCTCTCTTGCAGCTCTTCATCTATTATTATGGACTAAGCCCTACGGTCAATTATTATAGACTATATTTTGAATTATAATGAAATGTATTCTGGATTATTGGGACTTTTGTTTATATTATGAAATTAAATATTTTTTTAATGATAAATTCTATTGACAATCCATTAATTATCTGTTTACACTTTATTTATATTTTTATTTTTATTAAGAGTGACGATATTTACACCCTTT
This sequence comes from Acer saccharum, assembly GCA_030490815.1. NCBI lineage: Eukaryota > Viridiplantae > Streptophyta > Magnoliopsida > Sapindales > Sapindaceae > Acer > Acer saccharum. The sequence goes on from CM059873.1 coordinate 27,365,859, forward strand.
AAAAACTGTATGTACACCCTAAATTAACATCTTTTTAAAAACCCAATATTACCCCTAAATAAAATTACTAAAATGACTAAATAGTTTGTATATACACCCACCAATAATTATTAATTTGTTTCCTTAAAAAGTTCGTATTAATTATTAAAAACTTTTTCTATTTTCTCAAACCCTAGCTGTCCTTTTAAATATTAATTTCAAATATATTTTCAGTTTATGTTAAAGAATATAGATTGATTGCAAAGAGATTTTTGTGGATCTCTAACAAAAAAAATCTCCAATCGAAGTGTTTTTTTGTGGACCGAAAACAATCAAGAAGAAAATGAGAGAGTTGCTTGATGTGGTGAGAGAGAAAAAGGGGAATTGAAGTTTGGTTTTATGGAATGAAAACATATAAGAAAAGGGAGAGAGGTTGCAGTGGAAAAAATTTAAACAAACTGTTATAAAAAAATTAAAAATAAAAAAGACGATTATCAAACATTTGTTTTCCCAGAATTGCAACAGTCAATGTTTAAAAAAAAAAAAAAAAAAAATTGCAACAGTCAACACTCACATGTATATTGCACCGTATTTTTTTCTTTATCGTTACTTTAATCTACAACCTCTAAACAAAATGATATCAAAACACAACTCATTTAATATATTTTTTCTATTTAGGAATTGGAATTATTTATTTGAATAAAAAGAAATAAATTATCAAAATTTTAAATAATAATAGAATTGATTAAATAACAAAATAGGTGTAGGTGGGGTGTACTTGCAAAAATAAAATACCATAGAATTAAATAAAGGGTATTTTTGACATTAAGTGGGGTTTATTTACAAACTATAAATTTTGTAATCTTTTTATGGGTGTACTTACGAAAGGGGTGTACATATAGTTTTTAAGGGATGTCAATATCGCCACTCTTTTATTAATGACAATTTTAACTTGAATTTAAATTAGTAAACAAGATAAGAAAGTTCTAAATGCACTCAAATTTTTTTTTTTTTTTTTTTTTTTTTTTTTTTTTTGGAAAATAAGTTTTGTTAACCATAAAAAATGGCAGGGGTTCAAAGAAGAATTTTTCATCCACACTAGAGAATATTTGAGGTAGAAAGACATCATAGAAGAACATCCCGGTACCCCGCCACTAAATTGACCGGGTATGCCTTCCACCAATCCAAACCAAGATCAAGGGCTCCTAAACCCCAAGGTACCAAGAAACATAGAAGTCAAGTTTCTAAGGATCCCGCTACTACAAAATCCTAGTACCCCCGTTACCACACCAACCCGGTACCCCGATACAATGACACCATGATCCAGTAGGAGGTGGGATGCCTATGTACCCCAATCCCTCCTAGAGCTAGCCAACCAAGCAGTAAGAGTATCAGATTAACAGACTATTAAGGTAAGATCAGGTACGCCAAGATCAAGCTACAAAGAAAGACGGTAAGACGTCGACGTTTAAATAACAAGGAAATTGACTCATTCTCGCCACTCAAGAGTTCTACTTGAAAGCAAAGTCAACTTTGTCAAATTCCGCCAAAAAAGGGATCACTTGATTCCTTGAATCAATCTTGAATCAATCCTGAATCAATCTTGAATCAATCCTGAATCAATCTTGAATCAATCATACGATCTTTTCGCCTATTGTCATGGAACGTCCCGTAAATCACTAAGCCACTGGACCGAATTAAGGGGAGTGCACATCAAGAAATGGGATCTATATAAAGAACATGATATTCGACAGAAAAGGGACCGAAACCTGAGTCCAACCCTACAGTTCTATTTTCCACTTATCGACATGCACGAGATATTCATCGCCATCTCCATCGCCAACTATATTTTAACCCTCATATTATGACAACTGAAAGTCTCCATTGTATTCCCATTACGTGTTTATTATCAATAAAAATGAGTTATATATGATCTCTACTGATATTATATTTTAATTCATCATCGTTGTATTTAAGTTGTTTTATTGAGAACTCATAGGTATCGAACTACGTGGAACCTCTCCGACCGTGACCTACCCTGATTACAGTCATAAGAATTGTTAATTGGAAATTCACTCCAGTGATAATTTTCGGTTAACAAGTTTTTTCTGTCTTTAGTTTTTTTCTCTCCCTCTTTCGTGTTTTTTTCCTGGTTTACAAACCCTAAAATATCTTCTTCCCCTCCATCATTATCATCACCACTTTTTTTATATAATAATAAAAAAGTTTTCTTGTTTTCCAATTCAACCAAATCAAATTTGAAATCAGTTTTTTTTTTTTTTTTTTTTTTTTTTTAAATACCATATATATATATATATATATATATATATATATATATATGTAGTCTTTCTACTGTCAGTTCGGCCTAATATATTTTATATCAGGACGAAGAATATGGACCATAGATTATAGAGAAGTTTTGACAAGTGCATATAATTTGAGTCAAAGTATATAAATCTAATGATCTACATTCTTCGTCCGGATATTTTTTTTTTAATATTATGACGAACTGACAATAGAAAAATTTTATATATATATATATATATATATATATATAAATATTCAAGTCAGTGTGCACTGATATAACTTCACCAGTGCGTTTGATATGGACCATTATATTTACATACTTTGACTTAAAGTGTATGTACTTGTCAAAGCTTCTCCATAATCAGTGGTCCACATGCATTGGTACTGATGTAGTTATATCGGTGTGCATTGACAAGAACAGGATTTTATATATATAAAAATTCTTTTTTCCAAAAAAATATATTTAAAATTATTTTTTTACTCTAAATTTTTTTTCTTACTCAACTTAAAATCTAAAAGAGAAAAACAAATGTTGTTTTCCTATTTTCACATATTGATCTCCAAAACAGTTTTTTTAATTGTTTCGATCTTCTTACTTTTGTTCAGTTTTATCTTCATTTGATTACTTCACGTCTCTTTTCCATTTCTCGTTTCAAATTTTCTAAAGAGATGTATTAAAAGTGAGTAATATTAAAATAAAATGGAGTGTCTTTAGAAGTTTATTGATTTTTTTAATGGAATGTGTTTATAATAGGAGTATCAAAAAATAAAAGAGATAATTTTGGAAAAAAAAAAAAAAGGAAGTTCTATTTTTTTTTTTTTTTTAATTTAAAATTTTAGAATGAAGTGTTTTTATAAATGAATTGTAAAAAGAAAAACATTTTATTGTAAGGAGAATCTTTTTTTTTTAATACTTGTAGTTCTTGAATTTTGGTCCAAAAGGCTGATACAGTCAAACATGTGGGTAAAATTTTCATAGGCTCAAAAAACCCATCAGACCCAAAACAGTATTAAACCGAACCGACTCAAACCGGAAAAAACAAATTCAAGTCAAGTCGAGTCACCATATTGAGACAAGTCAATCCAATTCAATTCAAAAAAATAAAAACCAAGTATAAGTTAGTCATGGACAGTTTCGGCCGAAACCGACTCATGACCACCCCTACTACTTCCTTCATAAAAGCTCAAATCTTTGAAATAGGAAAATTGACACTTGAGGCCGTTTCGTCCCTTGCTCTTGCTGTCTCTCTCTCAACCAAGTAAAATCCTGCTACTCCATATCCATCATCTACAAAGTTCAATTATCATCTCCAAATCCAAAACAACAAATGGAGATTGATTCAGATACAGAGAATGACAGAGAACACGAAGCCATTGAAAAGTCTATACAAAGCATGTCAATTAATGTCTCTTCCTCAGATTCCCTCCATGAAGCTCTGTTTCTGGTGTTGGCTTATCTTCCTGTCTACGAGCTTGTGGTGATGAGTGAAGTGTGCATGGCACTGAGAGAAGCAGTGAGCAAAGATGTACTGCCATGGCTCAACATCATCGTTCAAAACCCACTCAGCTCTCGGCTGTCTGATGATATTCTCATCAAAATCACTTCAAAATCAAACGGTAGGTTGACAACTTTGGCTCTCATCAAATGCGTGAACATTACTGATGATGCTCTCCAACGAGTCATCCAAAACAATCCATTTATCCACAAGGTATTCATTTTATTTTCTGCATTTGGATAAGATTTTCAAGGTGGGTATTTCGTCTTATTAAATTTATATATAAGTTATGATGGTGAATTTAAATATTAAAAAAAAAAAAAAAAACAACCAACGTATTATGATGGTGATATAGTATTAAATTTATATATAAATACATATATGTGATATTATACAGTTACTCTGACATGTTTGTTATTGTTGTATTTGGGTTCAGCTGTACATACCAGGTTGCACTGGCTTAACTCCAGAGGGAATCACAATAGCATTGGAGATATTATCACAACAAAACCACAGCCTCAACACTCTTCACATAAATGGCATTTACAACATCACTAAACACCACTTCAAAACACTTCAATCCCATCTCAAACCAGCACTACATGATCAGAAGAAGCCTTTCCTGTACCATCAATACAGAAACTCCCCTGTGAATAAAGAAGGCGATCGTAATATCGATGTCGAAATCTGCCCAAGGTGTGATGAAGTGAGGTTGGTCTACGACTGTTCGAGGGCAACATGCTATAAGCAGATGAGGAAGGTCTGGTTTAAGGCCGATTGCAAGGGATGTCTTATTTGCATTGCAAGGTGTGTAGAGTGTGGTGGGTGTGTGGATTCTGAAGAGATGGAACAAGCTGTTTGCTTTGATGTTTTGTGTACAGATTGTTGGCTTTTACTTCCCAAATGTAATTTCTGTAACAGGCCTTATTGTAACCAACATTCCAATCTTCAAAGCAGTCATCCAGGTGATCAAGGTTCTAGTACTAGTGGCTTTGTTTGTCAAATTTGTCATGCAAAATTCATCACAAATGTTGACAATGATGATGAATAATGACTTGTATGTAGTTGTACCCTTAATACCAATTAAGAATATTCAGGTTGTTGGCTTTTGCATACACTTCCCAAATGCCATTGTTGTAGACAACATATGTGATCTTCAAAGACAGAAATTTATACAATGATGTTGAATAATGAGTTGTACAGAGTAGTATTAAGCAGTGATGACATATAAATTAATTTCAGTTCAATGATTTCAAATTTCTTTAACTTTAATTTGAATTTTCAATACTCGATTCAATCTCTACCTCTTCTGGTTTCCCAGAAATTTAAATGATTTGGATGAAATGACTTAAAATCAAATTAAACTAATCAAAGAGCTTGGAAGATCAAGCTATAAACCATGTAAAATTTTATAAAAAGGAAAGAAAGCAGAAGACAAGACAAAGACAATATATTTGTAATCAAATTAAACCTGAGAATCCAGTTCAAAGAATGCAACCAAATGCAAGGAAGTTACAATATTATATAATCCTCAACAAATCCTTCTGGTTTGTTTGTACATAATCCAATTAACTCATCTTAGAACTAACTACTAGCCTGCCATACGTGATATGTTCAATCAACTTTGCGACCCTGCACATCTCCTTTTCGGGAGGAACAAAATTGGGTATACTTCCAAGTTTTTCCAACAGAAATGCGATAGAATGATCCGAAAAAGATCCAACTGCTGGCAAATATTTGCACTAAATACTAATTTGTGTGTGCTACAAGAAAACCGTGATTAGAAATGCAACACTGATAATCACAGAGCTTGTAAAAAAATCACCACGATAGAGATATTGTGACAGGCTGCCCGAACTAGTCGAATTTGAAGATGGAGCCGTTGATGTTCCATTTGTGATGGTTCCATTTCTTCCACCACTACACTCGTAAAACAATCAGTGCAGATGAAGATTCAGTATGTTATTGATGGTTGTCTTATATAAATCCTATTCCTAGCATGTTAAGAATTGAGACCAGGGATGGTGGGCAACTAAATAAAATGACTAAAAATCATAGGCAACAAGAAATAAATGCATTAAAGCTTTAGAGCATACCTTCCAGGGAATATACAGGAACCATGACCTGAGCCAATGAAAAGAACATTCGTAATTCGATATAAGATAATCAAAGATAAACCAAGAAATCAATAGAAGATAAGCAAAAATTACTCAGCAGAAAACCTAGCAGAAATTTATTCCTAAATCATGTAGGAAAAGAAATGTCCATTTTGAGAAAAGTTTTCAGCAAGTTTACGCGAACAAATTTCAAGAGAGAGAAAATTGGCTTTGTTTTCCAAATGTAGGCAAAAGTCACCACATTCCCACTCAAAGCAAATTGCGATTTTAAACGAGTCTATGTTATCAGAAAGCAAGTAATCAATGCAATCCAAGTAATCCATTTTCACATTATAATGTGTTAGATAACATATAGCCATGCCAATGGTTTACGTACTCGGGTCAGTGGTAGTGATGGTCGCCACCCCTTTGAAATCACAGGTCCCAGGAGATTTACCCATTTGTTGAAAATATGCATTGAAAGCATATGTTGAATGTGAAATTACATTATCTGGATCATAGCACGGCTGACCCTGTAACAAGGACGAGCAGTCAACTTTCCCCGGACCACAAGCCCAATCCAGTGCAGCCTGTAGCATCTTCTTGTCAGAACCTTCCTTTGCAACACAGAAGGTTTGGTTCGTAGTGTCATTTGCCAATACAGTACCAGCACCTATCAAGTGTAGGATATAAACCGGTACTCCACTGGCATTGAAAAGCCCCCAGTTCTTTTCAGAGACCGACCCAGGTCTCAAATCCTCATTGTAAAGCTCATAAATGTAAGTACTAACAGCAATCCCCGGGTGTTTAGGAGTTCCCGTGTTGTTAAGCACATGCCTGATCAAGTTACTGTTGTAAGTGTTAGCATTTTCAACAGTTGCATCAGGCTCGGTTGAGTCACCCTTTGAAGGCCAACCAGACTCCAGTACTATAATAGGAACATTGGTAAAATTTAGGTAGGACATTGCAAAATATGCAGAATCCACGACTGCATCAAAGACATTAGTATAGTGTAGGAGAGTGTTAGCATCCACAGCTTCCTTGTTAGGAGGGAGGGGCCGGAAAAGTGCATAGTCCAATGGAATAACGCCATTAGATTGCATAAAATCATAATAAGGATAGACATTAAGCATAAAATAAGAACCCGAGGACTGCAAAAATTTTAGCAAAGGAACCATGACTGGATCCCAGGAACGATTAAAAAAGGCTTGGGAAGGAGGAAAAGAGTCCAGGATAATGGAAGAAGAATGTGGGGTAGAGACTTTAATTTGACCATCTAGATTAGCTGCAACAAGGGCAGAGTGGATAAACTTTAGGGCAGATACTAGGACAGGACCAGCATTTGGGAGGACAGTTAGAACTTCAGATCCAACAGCAATGGCAGTGATGTTAGTGGCAGGGACGTGAGCTATAACATTGCGAGCAACCCAGTTTGCTGCCGTGGCATTGGACTGACCAATGCCAAGGAGCTGTTCGTTGGGAATAGAAACAGTTACTTGGATCCCAGTGTTGGCAAGTGCAAGGAGCATGGCTCTGTCAGCATCATAAAGCCTTACATGTCTGATATTCTGAGCCTTGAGAAGGGCCACCGCCTGAGTTGGGCTCGGCATGTCTGAGAGGTCTGTACCAATGTTAACACCAATGAAAGCATCTGCAAGTTGCACAAAAAAGCAGGTTTAGATTAGCGAATTTTCCATGTTACATCTTACAAAAGCATTATTGTTTAAGATCTTCATACACTTGACAGAATTCAGCTATGACCAACAAATTTTACACGGGAAGAAAACGAGCACAAAACAAATGAAGCATGTTACATGTGAAAGCAATAGCCAAGCATATAGTAATTTTTATTCCCCTCACTTAATTTTACAAGTAAAAACAGAAAACTCACTGTGATACTGTTAATTTGAGATCATAAATCAAGGATCAAAATTCCCTAATTGTTACATAGAATGAAATTAATGATGGAGCCATCAGATATGGGGACTCAATGTCAGGATATGGGATTGGGCGTCTGTTGATGGTCATTATGTTTGATGTTGGGCCTATGGGCCGTTAGCAAATTAAATAATCAGCTTTCCAGTTGTTAGTATGTGTCTGATGTAAGGAATCAATTCCCATGAGTCCATGATAATTAGTGTGTCTTAGTGTAGGGAATTATTTCACATGAGTCCTAATAGGTCTAGAGTCCTCATTATAGTTGTATTCTACTGAATTTCCTTTATATTAGGGCATGTAACAATCATTTGGTATCAAAGCCTGTGTACGCCGAGCAGTGGGTTAGTCGTGGACAGGGCGACCTGGGGAGGGCTGCTATCGGAAAGAGCGGGATCCACGAAGTCACCCAACTGGGAAATACGGGCCGCCGTGGACGACGGCTACTGAAACGTGGTGGAATGTTAAGATCCCACATTGACTAAGTATGGGATTAGTTATGGATATATAACTCATTGGGCACCCTCCCCTTATAAGCCATACCCAGTGGAACACTGGGAATACAACTATAATGAGGACTCTACACCTATTAGGACTCATGAGAAATAATTCCCTACACTTAAGACACACACTAATTATCATGGTCACACGAGAATTGATTCCCTACATCAGACTCACACTAACAGCCGGAAAGCTGATTATTTAATTTGCTAATGGCCCATGGGCCCAGCATCAAACATAATGACCCTTAACAAAAGCCCAATGCCATATCCTGACACCCAAGTACCCCTTCAATCCTAGATTTAAAGATTCATAACTAAAAGATTTTATTTTTTTTTTAAAAAAAGACTTTATATGAAAATTAAAATTATCATCCTTTCATATATATTACAACATAAGAATATTAATTTGCTGGGATCTGATGGAGGGCAATACTTCACATATCTGATTGCTTGGTCTGGATTCCCCTTTGTTCCTCTTTTTCAAATACACAAGATAATAAGACAAAACACAAAACAGCTATGATGGGCATACTATGGTCCTATATACATACTATAAAGGGGACAATTAGAAATCCAGCTCGTATTTCAACAATAAGTGAAGTGGAGAATTTTAAATTCCTCCCCTACATTATTGCACACTGGATGACATTAGAGAGTTTTGTTACTCTTTGATTATATCAAGTTAATGGTTCTTACATGCCATTAGGGCAACTTGTGTGGTCCCCAACAAGAGAGGTAGTTTAATTCCAGAACTTAAATGAAGATAGTGATTTAGATCACTTATTTATACTTTAGGAGCTAAAATATCCATTAATGCGGGTTTCATTTGGCCCAAATTCCTGACTCACCACCACCCGAACACCTTGTGTTAAATCGCAATAGTTTAAAGTCGTTTTCAGGTTGTTGCAATCTTTGGTGTGATATAGTTTCTTATACTTAAGACCAAATTAAACAAAATTGCAGGCAGGTACATCACACAACACAATATACTGTCACAATCCCATGTCAATTAAAACCGGGATGGATTTTAAACTTATAAGAAGTAAGGTAGCCAAGATATATGCTGTCACAATCCCAAATCAAATAAAAACAGAATGAATTTTAAACTTATAAGTGGAAAGCAATGTTACTTTAAAGGTTGGTCAATTGAATTGGTTGTAAACGCCAGACTAGTGTGAAAAGTGGTATCAGAGCAAACCCAGTTTTCTATCTCTAATGCTGATTATAAATTAAATTTAAGTTATCGTGCAAATTTCGATTAATCAAATAGAATCATAATCATCATCTTACTATTTCTATATAACTGATTATGATTATATTAATACTCTAAATTGCCATGTCACTTACTTAGAACTACTGTACTTCAAGTTCCAGAGATGAAGTAATGAGTAACTGATGAGAAGGTGATGGCTGTATGGTGGACCAAATCAACATCATGTTATATTCCTAAACAGTGAAATGACAATAAACCCCTTTGCAGTAAATTTATAGGACATCCCAATGCTAAGGGGTGTTTTGGTCCTACAACATGCTCTACTGAGTTTAGGCAGGAAAGTACTGCCCCTATGAGCTGGTAAGCAAAATGCATCAGATTCCCATTAAAGGCAGAGAAGATATCAAAGATTTTAAACAATAGAAAAGATTTGCCAGTATAAACCAATATTTATTTACTCTCTCACTCTCTTTCTGTGTCACCAATACAATCCTTGCAGTTTCCATTGAAAACTATGATATAACCTGAACCTACACTTTCTTCATTTACCCAGCAATATTAATGACTTAACAAATCTATCTAGCTAAGCATATTTCATTTAGTACTCCAAAAATCCATATAATCCCATTCCAAATCCAAATCAATCAAACAAGAACAACTTTATTCAAATTATTCACTAGAAAAGCCATTGATGAATGGAGATTAATCATGAAGAACGGCTCATTTTCAGACATGGAAACAAATTCTCAGAGAGAAGCACATTAGTGCACATTAATGAAGAGTATTCAACAGAGATTTAACTACAAATGAAAAGAAATCAAGGACAAACAAAGTGTAAATGTAAAACAGTAAAAGCAAACATGCCCATTAAATCAAAAATCTGTTCATCGACAGATTAGCAAAATAAAGTTAACAACTTGTTTGGATTTCACAAAGAGCAGCTCAGCTACTGCAAACCAAGAAAATGTTTGACAAATGAAAGCAACCATAAGCAAAAAAATGAAACACTCACCTTCATCAGCAGCAGAAACAGCAGAGACTGTCAAGAAAAAAAGAAGAAGAATCATCTTCATAGCCATTGAAAAGATTGAATCTTTCTCAGCAAATCTTCAACCTTTCAAAACCATACAAAACTCAAGCTACAAGTTACTCTCTGCAATACCTGGGATAGGAAATCGAGACCAACCCAGAAACCCAAAAAAAAAAAAAAGGAAATAAATTATGGGAAAAAGAACTCTAGAGAGAGAAAAAAAAAGTGAGCTTCTTTTGAGGTACGTTTCAAGTTTTAAACAATGTAAATATTAGAGTGGACTGTGGTCAATATGAAGTGTTTTTAGGCTTAAAAGACCAAAACAGGAGAGTTCGGTTTAGTTGTAAAGACAAAGAGAGAGATGGGCTTTTGTAAGATAGTTAGTGGGGACTACAAAGAGGGGGGGGTTTCCTTCACTTATACTAGATTGTGTGTCAGGGTATCCAACGGCTGAAATTAACAAGTGAGGCCTACCACAGAGAACAGAGAACAGCCTTGTGATGCTGCTGTTGTTACACTGTATCAGGCTTTTTCCAATGCAATTGCAAATCACGGTCCACGAGGATATTAAAACAGCAGATGCAGAGAGAGCTGACATGGCATCTCATGGTACTAGCTGGACTCCATCAACGGTCATATTCTGGACGACATGGTTGCAGTTTTTTTTAATTGTCTTGTTTTTGTTTGGTTGTTGTGTTTTTCTTATTCTGGAACATGCTAGCCCCACGAGGGATAATGTCCATTTATGAATAATATATATATATATATTTTTTAGAGTGTTTGGATTGTGAGAAAAATGCTTTACAAAAAATTCCATTGCCAGCCCACTACCAAGAAAGAGACCAAGATCTATTAATGGGTTCTTTTTGAGGTGTTATATCGTTCACATACTACAATAATGTATGAACTATGAAATTATGATATTCAACAAATGTTGATGTTTCACCATTAGAAAAAAACTAGGATTTAAAAAAGGGCTAATTGACACTGATGCCTCCTGAATTATGCCTAAATTTGCATCTTACCTCCTATACTTTTTTTTTTTTGCCATTAAACCTCTTGAACCCATATAAATTGACAATAGGTGACGGAATTTGCTCCCTCACAGTGGACAAAAAACCCAAGTGTTTTCCAAAAAAACGAGAGTTCAGGGGTTTAGTGGCGAAAAAAAAAGTATAGGGGGCATAATGCATATTTTGGAAGAGTTTAGAGGCCATCAGTGCCAATTAGCCAATAAAAAAAACTATAAAAAGATCCTTATTCGGTTATTTCTACCTAATACTTTGTAAGAAAAAAAAATTACTTGTTTTTGAAATTTCGTTTCTTGAAAATGAAAAAAAAAGTATTTTTAATTAAATTTATAAAAATACTTTTTTTTACTCATTTATTAACAACTTTTCCCTCCAAACAACTTTTCCCTCATTTTAAAAAACAATATCGAACACATTTACATCGTTTTCCATTTTTGAAAACTACTTTTAACAAACAAATTAACATTTTTAAAATAGATTTTCATTTATAAAAATCATTTTCAAAAACATCATTTTAAAACGATACCAAACGTGCAATTTTTATATTTTCAGAATCTGAAAACACGTTAGATAACCAGAATTGAAAACAGTATTTGGAATATATATATATGAAATCGGGTATCTGTTCCCATATAACACTTGAACTGGACGGAGCAGTGCTCCACGGTCGAAGGGGCCTATGCATGGACTGGGATAGCTGGGTTGCGGTTCTACTGGGGTAGGGGTGCCGTGATAGAAGTGTGAGGGTAAAGGTGGTGGGGCTTTGCCTTACGTAGAATAGGCTGTGCCAGTAACGAGCCAGGACTCGTTCCTAGGAGTGCTAGTACCAATTGTGACCAGGGGTGGACATAACTCACGACATGCTATATGAATAAGACATTAACTCTCTCATATAAGTGAATAAAAATGTGATGCTTCTCATTTATTAAGGTTGGGTTACAACTTTTGTAGAAGGGGAAGGAAGTATAATTCTTTTGATCTCACAAAGGGAGGTTTCTATCTAGAAAACCAGTCGTTCTATAGTAGCAAAGATTACACCGTATTTGCCTCAAAAAGGGGACTAGTCGTTCCATAGTAGCAAAGCCCTCTATTTTCTCTCCTAAGTCTAACCAGAGTCCAACCCCTTTACTTCTCTAAAGTATGGGTATTTATAGGGTGTTGGAGATGTGGTAGGTGAGGAAGATCCTCCTATATGGGAGTCATTGGCATGATCCTCACCGCTCCTTCGTTTTGGGCCCACCATGGCATACGCATTGGAGGGTCGAGATTGCTCCATCTGAGCCTTAGGGCTGACCTGGCGGTCAAGTAGGTAGGTGGGAGACCTCCTTTTAGGCGAGGTACTATTAGGATATCTCCACCATTGGTTCGTATTGGTCATGGGTGGTACACATGCCGTGAACGACTAGGATGGTAGTTGGCAGCCCTCTTAGTCCAAGTTTCCCTCGGAAGCTTCCTTTTTGAGTCCCTAGGATGAGTTGAACTTCCCTCCCATTCCTGATTAGATGGCTCTAGGGAAGCATTAGGATCGGGCTTATATACATGCTCCATCGGGTTTCGATCGGGAGGAACGATTGACATGTCCGAACCGGTTCTACAATTATGACTACAATTACGCTACTCTACCTCAGTTATACTAGAGGGACGCGTGAGTATTTCACCCTTTTTACAAGTGCATAAGTCGCAAACTAGTATAGTGTGCAAGTAAGGGTTTCATTCCCGCAGAAATCAGCAAGTTTATGCTTACGTAGATAGCTAGTGGTAACTAATTAATTTAACTCTAATGAATGTTTGTTTAATTAACTACAACAATCAACACGTTAACTATGCTCAAATTCGAATTGATAAAGAAATTGATTACAACTACTTGGTTTAAATTCTAGATTAAAGGATTGCTAGGAGATAGATTCATTCAAGTAACAATTTACTAGCTAATGAATCATTCATTAAGATTAATCACAAAGTCCCTATCATGCATCAATTCATGTCAAATTGTAAGGCCTTAGTTCCTCAACTTTAACAACACCCTAGAGTTAGAAGAGTGATTAAAGGAGGTCTACTAAAGAGTATTGATAAAGGTTCATAAGATAGCAATCTTTACAACTTAGATGGCATTAAAGGAACATGCATAAATGGACTTTAATGCATATAAGTTCCTCAAGTTGCTTGTGCATTCAATGAAAGATTGGTGGTTGCAACTACCAATCATAATGGAATAATAAGCACATACATAACTTGAAAAGTGAAATAAACATGATTGATTATATAGTAAAGTTAATTACAAGAATTACATCTAATCTCCTCTAACAAGGAGGATTTAGCTACTCATGGAATCAAAGCTACTAAGAGATACAATTGAAGGAAACATCACCAAATGATAACTCTTGTGAAGTGGAAATGATCCCCTTTGCAATCCAAGCAACAACTTCTTCTATGGCAACTTGAAGTAATCTACTCTAAGGTACCAAAACGGTGTTTGGTTGCCAAGAAAGTAGCCAAGAAAACTAACTATCTTTTTTAAGAGAAAAATATCTAAACTATATCTATATTCTTTCTTACTTTCTTAACTAGTATATTTTTTGGTTGTGTGCCTCTAACTACTTAGAGAAGTAAAATTGGATGGGTAAATACAATAATGGGGAGGCCTTTCAAAGACAAGCAAGGGTCCTTTTGTCCATAACCAAGGCTAAAAATGTAAAGTGGATGGAAAGTGAGTATGAAGTGTTGGATTCAATCCACTTTCAGCTCGTGAGAGTCTCCCACGGGTATGCTCTGCCGCTTCTTTCTCGCGGAATGAACCTGCGGCTAATCTTCCTCTGTTCTCACGGATTCCGTCCACGGGAATTATCTATCCGGAGGACTGTTTTGAAACCGCTGATGTACTTCCTCGGCTTTGGTTGGCGGTTTTATGCCCACGGAATAGAAGACTTGAAGTCGCCGGATGTGGTCTTGACACAGCCCACAGCTTCCTTCAGCTGGCTCTTTCCCCGCGAGGCAGGGGAGATAAACCCGCGGGGCTCTATGCTCTTTCTTGCTGGTTCCTTCCGCTGGAAGTTTCCCGTTGGATTTGGTGTCTGAACCCGCGGGAGCAGGGCATGCTTGGTTCTCTGCCTCCTTTGCCTTCTTTTCCTCATTTCGGACCCAAATGCCTTCAAAACGCCGTACTTACCTGAAAACACATATTTACAACATTAAACCCCTAAAATGCACGGGAAATGATTACAAAAACCAAGTAAGATGAGCGCTAAATGTGAACATTTATAGCACGATCAACGATCCCCTGAGCAAGTTGGGCAGCAGCTTCTTTCTAGCTCACCCTGTCTATGCCTTTGGCCTTCTCAACCTGATCACCAATGACCACGTCAACTTCATACATTGAAAGGTGAAAATACCTACAAGATTATACTAAACAACCTAGAGGGGGGTGAATAGGTTGACAAACTAGTTTTAAAAATTCTTTCGTGACTTATGTCAAAACCTTGGTGAGCATACAAATTAACCTTAAACATGATTGTTATGAGAAAATAATTAACACATGTATGCTCAATTCACAACCCTTAGTCTACAAAACATATACCAACAAACAATGTATCTCATATACAAGATATTCAATTAAGATCAAATTCTACAAGTTGTACTTTGAATATTACAATGTAAGTACATTAAGTAGAACTGCTACAACTTGCTAATGAAGGAAATATATTAAAACCAAAACAAAGAATACATGTATTCATAATAATGTCCAATATGTACAAGTATTAATCTAAATACAACTATACAAAAGAATCAAAGAATAAGAGAATGAATTTACACAAATCAATTGTATATACAAATATGATCAAAATGAATATTGATTACAAATCACACTTTACACAATCTTGCTTCCAAATATATCACAAGTGAATATTGTACCACAAGATTAAAACATACACATAAACATATATAAAAGAGAGATAGAAAGAATTGACACATGATATTTTTTAACGTGGTAAAACCTCCAAGGAGAAAACATCCACGGGTTGAACTACAACCATTGGGTACTATATATATTGGATGGTAAATTAGAAATTCCTCAAAAGTGACCAACCTTGACCAACTTCCTATTGGAGTCTATGTTTACCCAACCCTATTGGAAAGTACGAAATCCCTCAATGATGCAGAACTACCATATATTGGATAACATACAAAACCAACATCAATGGTAGATTAGAAATTCCTCAACAGTGCATACACATCCCATGTACCCCGTTCTTTTGGAGTCTATATTTATCTATACGCCTAGGCCTACCAATATAGAAGCCAACTCCCTATCCAAGGCACTCATGCCTATAGGGAGCCTCCCATACATGACTATCTGGACTTTCCCGATCCTAGCTATGACTTCTTGCTTGGTTATCTGAACCTCATGTCCTAACCAAGACTTCCTTGCTTGACTATCCGAACACCTTATCCTAATCAAGACTTCATGCCTTTTACAAGGACTTTCTAGTGTGATCATGTTAATGCAAATGATTCAAACAATCAATTCATCATAGAACATGTGATCAATACATTCCATGGAACAACTAGACCTAAACATGTGAGAACACAAGTAATATAGTCTAGATGCCAAAACATGAATTAAACCTAGAGCATGTGAAAAACATCTAACACAAAAGCTCCTAGCTTCATTCACACAAATAACACTTGAATAAATCATAATCATGAAGCACATATTCAAGATGTTACAAACATACACAAAAATGCTAGAATCATAAAATGTGTTCAATGAATATTCTAGCCAACAATTAGAGCAAGGATATATTGAATAATCAATTAAATCCTAGATGTCTCTAAAATCACATAAATGAATTAATCCTATGTTGACGGTGAAATTTGGATTGCCACGCATTCAACAATTATATCAACTCAAGGTAAAACGAGAAAATAATCAATGCATGCAAGAGACAGATTTTACGTAGAAAACCCTTAAATGGGAAAAAACCACGGCGCCCTAGAGGGCAGAAAGATAATACTAGGCTTATTGCTTTGTTACACACTCAGATCTCTCATACAATTGCTCTCTTCTATCAGTTTTTTTTTTTAACCCCCTCCTCGTGGGATAGATGGTTCTATTTATACATGATAATTAGGGTTTCCCCTTGATTTTAGCTGTGTTGGTGGTAGGATTTTCCCTTTGATTCGTACTAGGATTCCCAGGTAGTCACGGATCCGGATATGCTTTATCTCTTTCCCTTTTTATGATTCCTCGTTGCCATGGGTCTTCTAGAAGTTAGGGTTTATTTCTGTGTTTCTACCGAGTCGGTTTGGGCCCAGTACGTTGATGCAGCGAACACCTCCACTCTTGGGTATTACCCTTCGGTGACCACGCTTCTTTCTTTGGCGAGTATATATCTAGCTCTGGCAACCACACCTTTGACTTATTGATTTAAGACGTTGACATACTGACTGGCCACGTTTTTCTCCCTTGACCCGGTCAACGAGTGACGTGGCAACCTTTTCTTCAACATTTATTGACTCATTTGATGACGTGTCTACTTGGCGAATTTATACATACAACATCCTAGATTTTATCAATCAAAGGATCAAAACACATTTCAAGGATTATTAATCATAAAATGATTCAATCAAGTCACAAATAATCCTAGATATCAATCTAATCACAATACAACTCTCAAACATGTGAAAAATCTAGAATCTAAGAAACTAGTTCACATATGTCTCTAATTAGACTTTTGATTAAGATTGATTATGAAGCCATCTTTCTAATAGCATTCACATATATATACATACATATAGAAGAAGAAACCCCAAGGTAATTGAAGGTTATAAAAGAAGAAATCTCAAAGATATGAACACTACCTCAATCATATGAACACTACCTCAATATCACGAGCTGGTTCGGTTTTTGGGCAGAACCACTCCAAAAATCGATTAAACAGCTGCAAGACCACTTGGAAAAGGTAGAGGACTTGATTACGAACAATCTTCAACTTGAATCACTCAATTCCGAGTTCGTATGAGAAAGTTATGGTGTTTGGAAGATGAGAAAAATTGAAGAGAAAATTCTAGAGAGATTCAACTTTTTCTTCTTGAAAATGAATTGGAGGGAATTGGGAATATTTAAAAGGAAGAGAGAGAGGGAAGAATTTCGACCAACCAGAAGCTGCCACATCAGCTCCTGGCCATGTGGGGCGTGTGTGCCACACAGGACCAGAGGGTTGGTTTGGCCATGTGGCCCACGGCCTCCACACGTGGCCAAGCAAGCTTGGCCATTGGCCTCGCTTGCTTTTCTCGCACATCGCTCGCGTTGTTCGGCCGTATTCGGGCCTCCGAACTTTGATTTAGAATATGTCTTCAAATTACGAATCGTGACTCCCTCACGCACAACGACGACTATGAAACTTTGACAAAAGGTTGAGAAATCGTCTCGGAATACGACGACAAAAACAACTCAACGAATGAGAACGAAAAGTAGCGTAGCTACATCGTTTGGACTCAAAACCTAATGAATAAGTAACCAAAATGATTGAGACTCAATAAGGAATCATAAAAGATCAAGTTCAAGTCCAAAACAAAAATATGGAAATATATACATACAAAATCACACATGTATGCCTTTCCTAGACATAGTCTTAGAACATGAAAATTACAATGTTTATCAAATTAAAACTAATGCATGAGCATACATTACCAAGTGTGTGAAAGTGATATATAAATGATGTTCAACCATGAAGGGACACATATGAATGCCATGTGTGTGTGTGCCTAGCCTTGTAAGAGAAATGAGGTCTTATATACCTTTATAGACCGATGAAACACATTTCTCTTTGAAGCCGGCATCTTACATGAGTTGTGGCCAAGTCTTTCTTTAATGACTTGAATATTCAAATCTTAGACCACTAAACATTACAAGAGAACATCATTTTGATATGGAATATATGCCAAGACAAACCAAAAACCTAACAAATGGAGCACAAAAGAAAATTAGGTAAACATAAGCGCAACCAAGAAAAATAAAGTGAAAGTGGTACGAACTTATGATGCCTCTGATGCCTAGAGAGAGCCGGGAAGAGCCCTAAATGAATCAATTCACTCCCCACAAATAGTGCACGATGATCCCGAGATTCCTAAGACTTCTATGCAATGCAGACCACATTTCTGGCTTGCTCCTTAGTTAGCCCGGTAGAAGTTTTATTCCAGAGTTCTGGACTGCAGAAGTTTGCAATAGCTTGGGACATGATGCTTGACCAAGTTTTGGAGAGGGTCGACCTCCACAGCTTCACCCCAATCTCATCTAACAAAGAACCAACTATTCTTCCAATATTTGTTCAAAGATGGGAACCCCTAAATAAAGCCTTTGTGATCTTTGTAGGATGAAGGAGGAACCTTTTCATAGAATTCATGAGGAATCCAATAACTTGAGGAGGTAGATTGGAGGTAGATGGTGCCTCTAGTATCGGATCAGCCGAGGGTGTAGAAATTGCGAATCTCCTGAGGAGTTAGTGGCTCCTTAGCTCCGATCAGTTTCCACAAGTGCCATAAACTGATCAAAATTTATACGAGTTGGGGGCCAGCTGAGCGGGAGCAATCCTGGCCACTAACAGAAACCTGGCAATGAAAGGTTGAAAGGGTAGCATCACTTCTGAAGTAAGCATGGTCCCATAGACGGTGACGGCACCTCGGGGTGGATTCCAAATAGCACGATGGTCACTCAAAAGGGGAACCACCGCCTGAGAAATATCAAATCTCTCAACGTACTTTACAAGTTCTCGATCAGCAACCACATTCGCTTCAGTATCAAACGCACATGGCTCAATGGCAGTAAACGTCAACAGATGTGGTCGGTGATCCCTGGGGACTTCCTCCATCTTCAATAGTTGTGAAGGAATCTTTAGCTCTACGTATGCAGAAGATCTAGAGGCGGCTCTGCTACCTTGGCCTGTACGCGTAGTTCTCGACATATCTGGACAAGGATCCGTAGAAAAAATGTTAGGATTAGTCGAAGGAGATTGAAACTCGGGCCTTGCAATGCAATAATCCATGCTAAGAGCTACGGGTTGAGACTAGGAATCAGAGGTTTCAGGTTGCCCTTTCAATAAAGACCTAATCTTACCTACGCTCTCCATGTCACCCTTCTCAACAGCGTGAATAATCAACTTAACAAATCGTGGTGCCGGGCTTCTGGAGGAACCTGGTGGGTTTCCTTGTACTGTGGCGGGAGGCCGCTGGTTCTCGCCCTAACTTGGTGGAGCCGGGTTACAGGGAGCTACGCTCCATTTTCTAGTTATCGCCCTTGACCCAGCAACCCGCTGGCTAATATTATCTTCGTTGTGTCAATGCTGTTGACTTAGTGGTTCCTGGCACCCGGAGGAAGGACCCCGGATGGAAGAAGGAATGGATCGTGGTCAAGGGCAACTGGGGAGCCACTGTACGCTACGGCCGTCGGGAATAACCAGTCCCTACTTCTTTTGGGCCGCAGCCGGAGTGGGCGAAGGAGGAGGACAATGAGGCAGTTATGGGCTTTTTGGATTCGATCAAGCAGGCGGGTTACAGTCATGCTAGTCTTGATGGCTTTCCTTGGGAGCGGGCTAGGGTGGAACGCTCCCTCTTGGCAATCAACACAGTCCCAGGTGACTTATTCTTTCACTCGTGTTCTCTCTTTTTTTATTTAGCATTTGAGAGCTATCATTGCCACTATGGCTGTTGTGGAAAGAGTGGTGCAGATTCTGATAGTCCCTCAATGGGTTGTTTCTTTCGCAGGTGTCCAACAAGAGGAGGCCCCTCTCAGCGAGTTAGGCGCGGCTCAGGCATTGATGGGCTCTTCTGTTGGCAAGGAGGCTTCTTCGCGCACCCCGCTTAAGCAGGCGACACTACTGAAAATCAAGAAGGAGAAGGGGGCGCTTCAGGCTCAGCTTCTCCTCCCCCGTTAAAGGTGCTCTCTCTTTCGTCCAAGTTAGAGGAGCTGGAGGCTCACCTGGGTCGGAGCCGCGGTCTGCCTAGTTCTTCTGCTTCTAAACTTCCCCCGGTGGTTCCTTCCGGTTCTTCTACTTCTACTCCTTCCAGGTCGTATGTGCCTCCTCCTCGGCCTTCCTCCATCAAAGGGAAGGGTGTGTTGATTACGGAGAAGGCACCCCCTATTCCTTCCAAAGCAAGGAAAGACTCCCCTTTTGGCTCCGACAACATTCTCCGTGTGGTCAAAGAGGCATGCTCCTAGGCAGATTCTTCCCAACTTGCTGTGCTTCCTACAAGCGAACCGGCCTCCAAGGGCTTCGTAATTGCAACTGAGGTAAATTCAACTACTTCCTTGTTTTATTGTTTTATTTGGGTGGCTATGCTGAGTGCCAGGCCTGCACTTTTTGTGGTCCTTTCCTCTTTTTGTCTTGCAGGTGTTCCGGTACATCTTAGCCTTGGGGGAGCAGGCTGTTTCACTCTAGGAGGAGCATCGTATGGTGGAGGAGGGTCGTGTTAAGGCGGAAAAGCTTAGGGTGGAGGTAGAGAAGACCATCATCATGCTTGTAAGGGAGAGGAAAGAATTGGATGCCAGGGCTTCCCAGGTGAAGAAGGATCTCGAGTGAGTACAGAAGGAGTTGGAGGCGGAGGTCACCCGGTCCACTCGCCGAGCTTTGGAGCGGAACGAATTGAAGATTGAGCTGGCTGCGGCAGAGAACCGTGTCGTGGCTACAATTGGCAGAGCGGTGAAGGCGGAAGCTGGGGCTGATAAATCCTTCGGGGAAGGCTATTTTCTTGCCCAACTACACGTGGCTCAACATACCCCTCCTGACTTCAATCTTCATCAAATTCATAGCTGGAGCAGGGAGGAGATCATGGCAGGGGCTAATGGTGTTCCTAAGGTGCTGCTAGAGCAGTTGGTGCCTCCTGGAGGTGGGGATGCAGCAAGCAGCAGTGACCCAGCTGGGAGTGACAAAAGGGAGCCCGGGGCAACCCGGAATATGCTAGGATCGCCGCTTGTGGAGTCTGGGAAGTTACCAATAGAGGCCCAAGAGGAGCGCCGCTAGGAAGACGTAGCACAGGATCCCCTGCTGAGCCAGAAGCTAATTGATCCCGCCTTGCCTATCGATGAGTCCGCCAGCCCCATGCAAGACTAGTGAACAATGCCTATTTTATCATTGTTTAGTTTGCAAATGCTTGTGCTCTTTTGCTGCTATCTCTTTTTTGCTTTGATGATTTTGGGGGTGTGGGGGACCAGGCCAGCTGTGCCTTGATCCTCCTTTGGTATGTAATTCTGAACTGATGCCTATGCAACCTTGAATTTTTCTTTGCTCTGGTATTTTTTATTTGTGGGGAGGTTGGGCCTTTTGAGTTCCAATCCTTCTCATGGTATGTAATGATGAACTAGTGCCCCTTGCACTCCATTGTTTGCTCTTTTTTTTTTTTTTTTTTTTTTTTTAAATTTTTTTTTTTTTTTATATGCCTGTTTAGCTTAAGTGGCCTGGCTAGGTGCCATGGTCCTTCATGGTTCCCTTATGACTTTTGTTGGTGAAGTAAAGATCCTCATTTTCCATCCTTGCTTTGTCTTGATACTGTTCTGTATGTCTCCCATATGCATGGAACTCTTTGTAAAAATTGACCTTGATCTCCTATAAGTAGAAGTAGCATGCTTGGTTTCACGCTGGGCTTGATACTGACTTAGGACTTTCTTCCTAACAAACCGCACTCCCAATCCGTGCCTCTCTAAGGGGGAGGTTCTCACTTGAACATTTTCTTGGGCGTAATTAGGGGGAATTACAGTTTAATCCTTATCTTTTAAGGAAACATCACTTTTTTACTTGACTTACGTGTATTAGGATTTTTAGTCCTCATCTTTTTGGAAATGCATCAAAAAGGTCCCTCTGTTAGTCAATGGTTAGTCAAAGTTAACTGGTCCATGGGTAAAATGATACTTTTAGTAATGGAAGTGTCAGAAAGACAGTTTTACCCATAAGGATGCGAAAAATCTGAAATACCTCTTTAACAATTACTCTTAAACCCCATTTAAATTAAAAATGCATCCATCAAGGATTTAACCTTCAACCTTGTGGATAAAAGTAATAGGCTCTAACTAGTTGAGCTATTGCAACTCATTGTTGAAGGTTTATTGATTTAAATATATATATATATATATATATATATATATATATATATAGTTATATATTTATATAATTTAAAATAAACTCATATATATAATTTGAAATATATTTAATAATAATATATCAAAACATATTTAAGAAAAAGAAAAAGAAAATAATAAAACAAAAGGAAAAAAAATTTAAAAAAAAAAGGGAAATTTTTTCTTTCTTTCTTTCTTTCTTTTTTATTTTTATTTTTATTTTTATTTTTTCCCTTTTTAATTTATGAGTTTTGATTTTCTGGGTTTATTTATCAAATGGAAATAAGAAAACAAAAAGAAACCCAGAAAATCAAAGGCCGTAGATTTTTTTCTTTCTTTCTTTTTTTTGAATTTTTTTCTTTTACAAAAAAAATATTTTATTTCAATTTGATAAAAAAAAAAAAAAAAACCCAGAAAATCAAAGCCCATAAATTGAAGAGGGAAAAAAAATTTAAATTTTTTTTTTTTCCGTTTTTTTTTCCTTTTTTTCCCTATTTTCTTTTCCATAAATCTGTTTTGATATATTATTATTAAATATGAGTTTATTTCAAATTATATATAAATATATATATATATATATATATATGAGTTTGTTTTAAATTATATAAGCATATTTTAAATTATTTTAAACAAATTATATAACTATATATACATTTAAATCAACAAGCCTCCAACAATAAGTCGGAGTAGCTCAATTGGTTAGAGCTTGTTGATTTTAACCATGAAGTTGAAGGTTCAATCCTTGATGGATGCATTTTTAATTTCCTAATATTAAATGGGTTTGAGAGTAATTGTTAGAGGGGCATTTCAGTCTTTTCGCATTGCTTAGGGGTAAAACCGTCTTTTTGACACTTCTATTAACGTTGACTGTCAACTTTTTGGTCAGAGGGACTTTTTTGATGTATTTCCAAAAAGATAAGAACCAAAGACCCTAATACGCATAAGTCAAGTAAAAAAGTGACATTTCCTTAAAAGATAAGGATCAAACTGTAATTCCCCCGCGTAATTATAATCGTGCTTACAGTGCAAAGACAGCATTTACGCAATATTAACCATCCCGGTCAAGAGACCTGGTATCGCTCAAATCTGGTAGGCGGGCAAGGCTATTTAAGCCTAAGTACTTTAAAAAGGGGGCTTCATACCCAACCCACGATATCACAGTAGTTTATTTGAGATGCATAGTATGTTTTGGATTCGGTAGGCAACCATGGCCACCAAAACCCAAGCCCCTTTTTTGGGGGTCTCGTACCCAACCCAAGGCATCGTGGTAGCTCATCTGAGGTACCCGGTATATCCTGGACTTGTTAGGCAACCATGGCCACTTAAGCCCAAGTCCCTTCTTATGGGGTCTCGTACCCAGCCCAAGGCATCGTGGTAGCTCATTTGAGGTACCCGGTATCTCCTGGACTTGGTAGGCAACCATGGCCACTTAAGCCCAAGTCCCTTCTTGGGGGGTCTCGTACCCAGCCCAAGGCATCGTGGTAGCTCATTTGAGGTACCCGGTATCTCCTGGACTTAGTAGGCAACCACGGCCACTTAAGCCCAAGTCCCTTCTTGGGGGATCTCGTACCCAGCCCAAGGCATCGTGGTAGCTCATCAGAGGTACCCGGTATCTCCTGGACTTGGTAGGCAACCACGGCCACTTAAGCCCAAGTCCCTTCTTGGGGGGTCTCATACCCAGCCCAAGGCATCGTGGTAGCTCATCTGAGGTACTCAGTATCTCCTGGACTTGGTAGGCAACCATGGCCACTTAAGCCCAAGTCCTTTCTTGGGGGGTCTCGTACCCAGCCCAAGGCATCGCGGTAGCTCATCTGAGGTACTCGGTATCTCCTGGACTTGGTAGGCAACCCATGGCCACTTAAGCCCAAGTCCCTTCTGACCGGGCGTCGTTGTACCCTTCGGAAAAGATATTTCTATTCTATCACCTCGCAAATGCAACGAGTTAAAGGACAAGTATAGCAAGTAAGCAAGGGTCTCGTTCCACATGGAGATGGATCCGTTAACTGTATCTAGTTCTAGTGTTTATTAAAGCAATGTAAATGGAATACGGTGTGGTATGTGTGTGTGTGGAGATACAACTAACTAGGATAGAAATGTAGCCGGGTGTCTTGACTATCTAATTAACCTACTTCTAATTAAGTTAATCTACTCCTAGAGGCAAGACACCCTAGCTACGAAAACAAAGGTGGCTTGGAGATAAGCAAGATATGAAACGCATATGGGACATCGATTTACCAAACACAATATGCAAATATATGTAGATTGTATAAATGTTAATACCAATTAATTCATTAAAGGGTTCGTTCTCTTGATTAGGGAATTACCGAAATCATGTCATCACTCTCCAGTCGGAAAAGTGAATGTGTCTAGGGTTTAGACCCATTAAGCACAAGAACATATGAACCAAAGCTAAGTGGCATAATTATGCACACACAAGCTATTTCCATTCCATAGAGCTAATAGCCAAGATTATGCAAGGAATGGTTATCCAAGCACAATCTCAACTCTCAATCTCTCTAATCATTCTAAACACATACATAGTAAATCATACATCAACATACATAAACAAATGAGATATTTGATTACAACTACTCCTAATCATTTAGTTAATCTACTCCTAATCTCATTAATACATACATATCAATATATAATCATCCATACATATGAATATCACAACAAGAGCTTAATCAATATACAACTAAGGAATGAATCAATACTAAATCAAATCATAAGAACAATACATACATATATTATAGCATAAGTGTTGGTTACAAATATTCCCACATGAAATTACACATCAACAGATTACAAAGATGAGCAAAGGGATTACCCTTGAAGCCAAGCCTCCAAAGCTCTCCCTATCTATGAAACTCCTATGGCTTGCACATAAGCCTCATATCTCTGCATATCTACTCTCCATGGAAGGCTTTCCATGGAGGAAAATCCCCCATGGAAGGCTTGGAGTTGCTCTCTCTCTTTTGGTGTGTAAGAGCAAAAGCTCTAGTTGTTTGTTGGTTGGTTGGTCATCCGTTTGAAAGAGAGGCAAAAGGGGTGTATATATATGTTGGGCAAATTTGGGCAGGAATGGGGTGTGAAAAGACATGAATGCCCCTGAAAATATCATGATTTTGGCTCGGACAGGGATCTGGCGGGTTCGTGCAGCGAGAAATGTCTAGCCACACGAACTAGCCAGAGTTTCTACGGGTTCGTTCCGCGGGACATGTCCAGCCAGCCAGAAGGTACAAGCTACCGGGAATCCCGGTGACTTTGTGCACTTCATTCCGTGGGAAATGTCTAGCCGCACGAACTAGCTGGAATCCTGGCGGGTTTGTGCGGCGGGACATGTCTAGCCAGCCAGAAGGTTTAAACTAGCCATGGTTCTCCGCGGGTTCATGCTCCCCTGCTCCGCGGGTTCATTCTAGCGGCACGAACCAGTCGTGGTCTTCTTCACACATAATTGCCCTATTTTGCCCACTTTTGGTACAAACACCTTCTATATGGGATATTTACCTGCACATAGCTAAAACACACATTATATACAATTGAAACAAATATTGCACGGTGTGTATAAAACTATCTAGAGGGGGGTGAATAGATTTTAAACGTATTACCCAATTTTTCGTGTGAAGTCACCCCTAACTAGATAAAGCAATAAATCAAGTATAAAATGCAGAAATTAAATAACACTTGATTTTTACGTGGAAACCCTCACAGGAAAAACCACGGGCTAATAAGTGAGCCACACCCGAACCTCGAATCCACTAAGTGATAAAAATTACAACCTAATCCCAGAAGTAATCACACACCTACCTAATCCCGGTATAAGTGAACCTAGTTCGAATGCTTGAGATCTAAGCAACTTAATCCCGGATGCTACACAGAAGACTTATGTTCTCAATGAAGAGATTAACACCCTAAGTGAATATATGAATATCCAAATGCAACATAGAGCAAGGGAAACCCTATATGCTTATCTAAGATGATGAATTTGCAATTAAAGCAATCCTAGATATTAAAAACTAAATGACATGTCAAATAGTTTAGCTAATCAAGATTAAGTAAAAACCTAATTAGCTATCACAATACAACTTCTCAAACATTCAATACACTAATCTCAATCTTGTATCCAAAAGATATATGAAAATCATAAAAGTAATAAATTGAGATTGCTTGTTAAGAAAAACACAAAATATGTAGGATATTAGTGAAAAGCTCACCAAGCAAAGTGTGATGAAAAATCCATGCAAAAAGACATCTAGATGATCAAAGATGATGCTAGAATATGATTGATGATCATGAAATGGTGTTTGAGTAATTAAAAATGAGTTCTTGAAATTTTTCTTGTTTTTGAAAAATATCCTAAGTATGAAATCTGAATATGAACTCTCTTAATTGACCTAAAGTCAAAGTGGCATATATATAGGGGGCCAAATCAAAGTGTGGTTGTTTTGAATAAGTTGCCCTGTTTTTGCCTTGGGCGCTGTACGTAAAGCGCTTCTGTACAGCGACCCAACAGCGACCGAATTAAATCGATCAGGTCTGTACAGCACTCATATAGGCGTTGTTCGTACAACGCTTCTGTAGAGCACTTTTGGCAGCGCCCATTGCAAAAATGCAATCCTAAGTCTAAGCATGACAAGGCAATTAGATATGCAAGATGCAATCAAAATAACAAGCAAGAAGAGATATTTTAAACATGAATGCACACAAAAATAAACACATGTTATACACAAAGAATGGATATGAATGGAATGTGTGTGTGTGTGCATCTAATCTCTTCAAAGCACAAAACCAAGCATTAGATATACCTTTGGAGTGCTTGTAACCTTGAGGTCTTGACAGGGCCATTAGACATGAACACCAAATCCTAAGCTACCCTTACAAAGAACCCAAATTGTGATTTGTCCACGAAATAAGCCAATCAACACATGGGAATCCTTACAATATACACAAAAGTGCTCGGAAACGAACACAAAAGATAGGAAAAGGGAGCGCTAAATGTGAACATTTAGAGCGCGATCACCTTCTTAGGGGGTCTCGTACCTAGCCTAAGGCATCGCGGTAGCTCATCTAAGGTACCCGGTACATAACAGGCAGAAATTGATACGATCAACTATGGAGAACAACTTTTCATTCATTCAAAAGGAGGGGTGAAAACACCCTAGTTACAGGCGATCAAAGCCGCTTCATTGTGTGGCTGAACCCCGGCTCTCAAGTGCCTGTCGGGTCACGCCTACATGGAAAGTGAACAAAAGGAACTAGTACTATTTACAGTGGGATTCCCATGCTCTTTCTTTTGATCCTTCCCGCCCTGCCGCTAGGGGTAGAACCTCTTCAAGTGATCGGTGTTCCAGGTGTGTCCAATAAGGTCTCCGTCGAGGTCCATCAGCTTGTATCCTCCATGGCTCACCTTTGCCTTGATAAGGTATGGGCCTTCCCAATTAGGAGCGAGGACATCATCAGAGCGGCGACGGGTATTCTGTGTGACTTTCCTCAGTACCAGGTCACCCTCCTTGAAGCTCCGAATCTTGACACCCTTGTTGAAACAGCGGGTAATCTTCTGCTGGTAGGCTGCCATCCTCTAGGCCACCCCGGCCTGCTTCTCTTCCATTAGGTCTAGGCATGCCCTGAGCTTGTCCTCATTGTGTTCCGGATTGTAAAGTTGCATGCGGAAGCTGGGAAGCTTCAGCTCGATTGGTAAATCACACTATAAGAAAAATAGGCTTTTATCACACAATTTTATCACGGTTTTTATTAGCCGTGATCAAGTTATAATAGTCTTTTTAATCCATTGTATGTTAATGACGTTCTTTAAAACCGACATAAAAGTATCACGGTCTTTTAAATATGTCATAATTGGATCATAATTTAAACGGTATATAGAACATAAAATTCCGGGGTGGTATTTTGAAAGTTATGATCAATTATTTAGTTAAAGGTCAGAATTGAAGCGATTGGAGATATTTTTATGCAAACTTTTTCCTTAAAACTGTATCTTTTGGCAAGGAAATAAGTTTTTTCATCCATGTTGGATTCTTTAATTTTTCGATACGAATCCAACGGTATATAGAACGTAAAATTCTGGGTGGTATTTTGAAAGTTATGATCAATTATTCAGTCAAAGGTCAGAATTGAAGCGATTAGAGATATTTTTGTACAAACTTTTTCCTTAAAACTGTATCTTTTGGCAACAAAATAAATTTTTTCATCCATTTTGGATTCTTTGATTTTTCTATATGAATCCAACGGTATATAGAACGTAAAATTCCGGGCGGTATTTTGAAAGTTATGATCAATTATTCAGTCAAAGGTCAGAATTGAAGTGATTGGAGATATTTTTGTGCAAACTTTTTCCCTAAAACTGTATCTTTTGGAAATGAAATAAATTTTTTTATCCATGTTGGATTGTTCAATTTTTCGATACGAATCCAACGGTATATAGAACGTAAAATTCCGGGCGGTATTTTGAAAGTTATGATCAATTATTCAGTCAAAGGTCAGAATTGAAGCGATTGGAGATATTTTTGTGCAAAATTTTTCCTTAAAACTGTATCTTTTGGAAACAAAATAAATTTTTTCATCTATGTTAGATTCTTTGATTTTTCGATACGAATCCAACGATATATAGAACATAAATTCCAGGTGGTATTTTGAAAGTTATGATCAATTATTCAGTCAAAGGTCAGAATTGAAGCGATTGGAGATATTTTTGTGCAAACTTTTTCCTTAAAACTATATCTTTTGGAAACGAAACAAATTTTTTCATCTTTCTTGGATTCTTCAATTTTTCGATACGAATCCAACGGTATATAGAACTTAAAATTCCGGGTGGTATTTTTAAAGTTATGATCAATTATTCAGTCAAAGGTCAGAATTGAAGCGATTGGAGATATTTTTGTACAAACTTTTTCCTTAAAACCGTATCTTTTGGCAACGAAATAAATTTTTTCATCCATGTTGGATTCTTTGATTTTTTGATACGAATCCAACGGTATATAGAATGTAAAATTCCGGGTGGTATTTTTAAAGTTATGATCAATTATTCAGTCAAAGGTCAGAAACGATTCGTGAATCCGCGAGTGAGCTGTTTTCATCGCTCATTTTCACACTTTTCCAAATCGATTTTTGGAATATTTTCTAATTTAAACGTGTTTGTTTACATGTCTATTTTCTTGTGTCAAAATTTGAGCAAATAACGTTGAGTATTTTTAGAGATGTACACTTGAATGTGGACATAGGTCAGATTTGCATTGCAGAATTTTGCTTTTGAATCCTCATCGGCTTTTATAAAAACCGATGTCTAAACGCTTGTTTTTAATATCGGTTTTTATAAAAACCGTTGTCTTTTCAATGCAAAATTTAATACAATAATCAATGTCTAAACGTTTTTTTTTTAATATCGGTTTTCTTAAAAACCGATGTCTTTTGAAACTGTAATTTTTACGACATCGGTTTTTCTAAAAACCGATGTCTAAAAGCTTTTTTTAAATCGGTTACCAAAAACCGATTTCTTTTAGTGAAATCTAGTGATATCTTTTAACATTTTTGTAGTAGTGAAAGGACTGCAACCCGGTATTGCCTAGTAGAAGGGTATCTCTACCGCAAGGGAAAGTCACTTCCGTTGCTAAGATGTTTGCATCTGGATCACGCTCAGTGGGCGCTAGATAAGGTACATGCTAGGGACTGTGGCAACATGTATCAGGTGAGACCCTGGCCTACCAAGTTCTTAGAATGGGTTACTACTGGCCTACTCTTCACTAGAACGCCAAGAAATTTACGCAATCCCGTGAACCTTGTCAGAAGACAACAAACCTTCATCACCTATCTCCAGAAAGACTTGCTTCAATCAGCACACCTTATCCATTTGCTATCTGGGGAATAGACCTAATTGGGCCACTTCCACTATGCCTGGTCAAGCCAAGCACGCTATAATGGCCATAGACTACTTTACCCGGTGGGTGGAAGCAAAGTCCCTGGTCTAGATAACTGAAGCAAACACCACGAGCTTCGTTAAGGAAAGCATCGTCTGCAGATTCGGTACCCCAATGGCCATAATCACTGATCTGGGTAAGCAATTTGACAATGCCAACTTCAGATTTTTCTGTGAGGAGTGGGGTATCGACCTTCGTTTTGCCTCGGTTGCCCATCCTTAGACTAATGGGCTAGTGGAAGCGACCAACAAGACCACCAAGAAGCTCCTAAAGAAGAAGCTTCAATAGAAGAAAGGGAAGTGGGTTGAAGAGCTTCCTAATGTTCTCTGGGCATACCGGACTACCAAGAGGACTACTACGGGGGAAACCCTCTACTCACTGGCTTTTGGGACAGAGGCAGTTTCGCCTATTGAGCATAGGCTGACATCTTTCAGGGTCCAACACTTTGAGTTAGAGGATAATGAGACAAAATTGAAAGTCAGTCTAGACCTCCTCGAGGAGAAACAAGACAGGGCTGCAGAACGGGTAGCGACCTACTAGAGCAAGATAGCTCGTTATTTCAATAGAAAGGTGAAGACTTGAAAGTTTAAAGAAGGGGACTTTTTTCTCAGGAAGGTGACCTAGAATACCCATAAGAGGTCTGATAGGGTACTAGCGCCCAACTAGGAAGGTCACTACCTGATAAAGATAGTGGTTCGAAAGGGGGCTTACAAGCTAGAAGACATGGATGGTTACCCGGTAGATCATACTTGGAACGCCGATCACCTTAAAAGGTTCTACCCTTAGAGTTTGATGAAGAATTTATCTCGACTGGTATATTTCTAAGTGTGTACACCGATTTTTGCTTTGTATTTGCTTCTTGAGAAATTCAATAAAGTCAGTTTTTGTTCTCCTACACGATTCTCCTAAGTTCGCCTTGCAAATTTCGCCATTTTTTTTTTATCATCTCAAGACCAGGAAAGGCCACATGGCATTCTTGCTTCCTTGGTCGGGGTATACCCTCCTCCAAGAAGGATCTGGTGCATAAATGTCAAAGTGGCGTAGCCGTCTACCAGACTTTGCATCCTCAAGACCAGGAGAGCCTATACGGGCCTCCTAAAGCCTCGGACAGGGAATACCCCTCTCTAGGAAAAACCTGGTGCTAAAGTGGCCTTAGTTGCCTACTAGGACAGACTGCCAAAGGATTAAGATACCTGTTAACTGCCAAAAATGGCAGGGACCAAAGAAGAATTTTCCACCAGCTTTGAAAAATAAGTTGGGATAGAAAGCGACAACAGGAAAAGTATCCGGGTACCCCACCTACCTATAGGCAGGCTAGAGTATGGACTTCTACCCACTCCAGTTGGGTTTAAAACCACCCGGACCAAGAAAGCACCAAGGGACTTCGAAGACAGAACCACAGAGATACTACTACCACGAGATCCTAGCACCTACCCACCTTCGAGTATGCCGGAATCCGGGTGCCCCGGTAGCCCGATACCCGGTGCTCCAACATCTGTAGACATCATTTAAAAGGAGCAAGGGGAAGACGAGGTACCTGAAGTATCCCGACCCACAAAGCTCGTGGCAGACACTTAGCCAATTAACACCAAAATCCCAGTGCACCAATCCCGCCTAAAGCGAGAAGCGTCGAGAAGGAAGACAAGCATTAAATGTCATCGTTCAAGACATGATATTACACACATTCCCGCCA
The DNA here is from genome assembly GCA_030490815.1 of Acer saccharum. NCBI lineage: Eukaryota > Viridiplantae > Streptophyta > Magnoliopsida > Sapindales > Sapindaceae > Acer > Acer saccharum. The sequence continues at coordinate 27,398,180 of CM059873.1, forward strand.
TTCAAGAGTCCTATTCAAAAGCAAAGTCAACTCTTTCAATTCTAAAAGGAAACCACTGATTTCGGGGATCAAATCCCCGAAATATTCGTGGATCGCCAAAGAAGGATCCGTAAAGTGCTCAAACCCTAGACCGAAATTCTAGAGGTGCATGGCAAGACACGGACCTATATACTCATCGCATGGTATAGAGGAAAAAGGACTCATATTTTTTTCCAATTATTAACAGACACGAGAAGCTTCATCTCCGTAACCCTTCAAGTTTATTTTTTGCTCCTTTGTTCTTGTAATGATAGTTGTACTCTCGATTGAATGTAATCTTACTATATGATATTTTGAATAAAATAAGTCGAGTGTTCGTCCTTACATACATCGGAATCCTTCTTATTTTACTACTATCACACACCATTCTTAGTAGATCTTTAGGAAGCAGAAGGGTATCGAGCTATGTTAACGGTGAAATTTGGATTGCCACACACTCAACAATTATATCAATTTAATATAAAACGAGAAAATTAAGAACGCATGCAAAAGACAGATTTTACATGGAAAACCCTTGAATGGGAAAAAACCACGGCGCCCCCTGAGGGCAGAAGAATAATACTAGGTTTTTGTTGCCTTGTTACACACTTTGATCTCTCTTACAATTGCTCTCTCCTCTCTCTAGATTTCTGAACCCCTTCCTCATGGGATAGATGGTTCTATTTATACTTGTCTAATTAGGGTTTCCCCTTGTTTTTAGCCGTGTGGGTGGTAGGTTTCCCTATTTGATTCGTACTAGGATTCCCCTGTTGTCACGGATCCGAATCTACTTTCCTCTTTGTGATTCCTTATTTGTCATGGGTCTTCTAAAATTTTAGGGTTTATTTCTGTGTTTCTGCCGAGTCGGTTCAGGCCCAGTATACTGGTGCAGCGAGTACCTTCACTTCTGGGTATCGTCTCTTCGGCGACCACATTTCTACTTTTGGCGAGTAAATATCTAGCTTCGGCGACCATATCTTTGACTCCCTTTTGGCTTGAGGTATTTTGTCATTCTGACTTGTCACACTCCCTCCCTTGACCCGGTCAATGAGTGACGTGGCAATCTTTTATTGGCTCTTTTGATGACGTGTCAGGTTGGCGAATTTATACATACAACAATACCCTTATAAATACTTTAAGTTGGGCGAATGACTTGTTCTTCTCACTTTGTTTGTCTCTGCGAGCAGTATTTATATCTATGCTTATAAGATTTTGGCGCATTTTGTAATAACTCCCTCTTTCCTTTTTACCACGCGCTGTATTGATTAGTTGATTCTTCCGGTGCAAGCTTTCAATTTGAGCCACACAACTTCTGACGCTTCCACTTGCTTGACAGATGAAGGGACATTCTGACTGCTTGGTTATCCCCGAGATGCAACATGTCCATTACTTGGTGGTGACTATTGCGGTTGGTCACTGTGGCCATCATTCTCATTAATTGCGTATCATTCACTTGATTTTCTTTTTGAATTTCAAAGTTCCCTCTTTTTAAGGCCCGATCGTTTCTTCTTCCCCACTTTGCTCTTTCCATTTATTTCTCCATTTTTCCCCATTTTTCCTCTCAAAGCAGAGTTCTTTTATTTTCCTTGGAAATTTCTGCCACGAATTCCTTCTGTTCTACTTCACTGTCAGACAGCTTGCTTTGAAATCGATCGTGCTGATTTCTCGGCGTTCCCAAACCTTTTGCTCATCCTCCGAACCTAGGGTTTTTCTGGTGAGTTTTCATGGATCCCTCCTTACGCTCTTCTCTTTTTAATCGGATGATGCAAGCTATGGAGCTTGGTGACAAATGTACTGCGGATAAAATCAAATCTCTGATTCGTAATTTTCGTCCGGATTCTTCGGTCCCAATTTCTGTTTATGTTCCATCTTCTGAGGATACTTTTATTCCTAACATCTCTCCTCCGTCTTCTAACAGTGATTCTCCAACAATGCCAAGATATTCTAAACCAACAAGCAGTAAACGACGCGCCTCTAGGGCTCCCCGTGAGTCTCTGCTGGATGCGCAGACGACTGTCGACTCTGACGTTGAGGACCATCAAAGGGATAGGCTGCATTTCTTGCTAGACCGTTCGTGTGCTTTTGATACGGAGGTTAATGTGGTTGGCGAGGACGAGCTCCGTAGATATAAGAGTCGTTTAGACATTCCAGACTCTATGACTTTGATGTTACCTGGCGATCGAGCAGCATGGAATCCTCCCGAGAATGCGATCGCCATCTATAGTGCCATGCTCAGCTGCGGAGTAACCCTTCCTCTTCAGCCTTTTATCGCGAGGTTTCTTGCGAAGGCTCGGATTGCACCGGCACAACTTGCTCCAAACAGTTACAGGATATTGATGTGCCTGTGCCTGTGCCTTATGTGGAAGCTGAAGGGTTATGGGCCCACTACTCCTCGCGAGATCCGCCACTTTTATACTCTAAGGCAGGCGGGCAATGGTGGCACGTACTTCCTTCTCTCTTCGCCTGTGGAGAACTGGATCCCTGAGGGTGTGGCGAACCCTAGTCAAGTTGAGGTCTCCAGTGATGAGAAGAAGAAGGGTTTCATCTGGGGCTTTCCCACTTCAAATAAAAGGTGGAAAAACAGTTGGTTTTTCGCCGATGGTGAGTGGGGTCGGGATGTGCCAGCTAGCAGTCGCCGTAATTTTTTGGCGAAGAAAGTTCCCAGGCATTTCACATCTCCTGAAGCCTGGTCGAAGGCAGCCCCTGCTTTGCTGGATAGGGAGATCTCTCACCTCGCCACGGCGGCTGTCCTTCCTTTGGATTCAAGGGACAGATCCTTCCTCTTGGATGAGGAAAAAATGATTTCTCAGCAAATTTTCACACGCCTACCTGCAAGGCTTCCTCGCTGTAAGTCTTTATCCGTTCCTTCTTTTGTTTTACTGTTTCGTTTTATTCTGTTAGTTGACACTTGGTTTATTTCTCTTACAGTGTGTGACTTTGACACCGTTTGCGACTTGCAAGCCTGGGCGATGAAGAATTCCGAGGCTGCCAGCAAAAGGCATGCTGTTGGTTTGGCTAAGGAGGGAATTGCTGGCCTGGATGGTGATGATCCCTCCGACGATGAGGACGCTGGTGATGTTACCAGGGGAGAGGTTGAATCGGGGCAGCCCCCTATGCGTGCAGAGGTTGCTGCGAATATTCCTATTGCTGCTGCTGCTGCGACTACCCCTAGTCGTAAGGGTAAGGAGAAAGTTGGTGTTTCAGGAGGGGTCAGTGACATCCCTTTTTTTGACGCGGATGTCCCTGAGACTCCTCTTGATCCTGCAAGTGACCTGGCCCCCAAAGCTGGTAAAAGTAAGCGCCCAGCTGGGAGTACACCTGATCATGCTGCTCGACCTCCCAAGTGGGTATCAAGGGTGGTGCAGTATGTTGTTTCTTCAGACGAGGAAGGTGCTGAGGAGCCAGCTGTCGCCGAGACCCCTTCTACCCAATCGGCTGTTCGCGAGGGGCCTGCTGAAGCGGATAATGTAGCGGCGCCTCCCTCTGAGGAGGTTAATGAACCGACTATCTTTGCTTCCAGTTCTCCCCGAACAGCTTCTCCTTCAATGGCCATGGGCGAGCCGAATGTCTCCTCAGATCAGCCTAGGCCGTCTGGTCAACCAGAATCGATTGATCAGCCAGGCCCATCGAAGCAGCATGGGACCTCTACTTCTGGTTCGGGTTTTACCCACTTCGTAAAATAATCCACGGCTACTATGGCGTGCTTTGCTCCTCCAGTTGCTATTGGCATTGGGTCGATTAAATCAATTCCCCACATGGCGAACGGCCACGGCGAGGTGATACTTTACAAAAGTTCAGGTGGTTGACGGATGTTGTTGGCAATTTTTTGACACGTCTCACATCTCGCTGCTACTCTTTTGGCGTCGGTGAATAGTGTTGGCCAGTAAAAACCCTGCCTTAATGTTTTGTGGGCTAGGCTGACACCCCCAGCGTGGTTCCCACAATTTCCACTATGTATGCTTCTCAGGATACCTTCTGCTTCTTCAGGTCCGACACATCTCTTCAGTGCCCTTGAATACCCCCTTTTGTACAATTCTCCATTGAGTACTGAATATCTTGTAGCTCTGTATTTCAACCGTTTTGCCTCTAATGGGTCACTTGGGAGTACATCATTGACGAGATATTCTTTGATTGGTGTGATCCAGCTGTTCTTCTCGCCAAAGACTGCCCCCACTTCTTTTGATTTGACTATACTCGGCTGCAATAGGCGGATCATGGATATATTTTTGGGCCAGATGTTGATTGTGGCAGATGCCAATTTGGCCAAGGCATCAGCTTGCTCGTTTTCTTCTCTGGGGACATGAACAATTCTGTATTCTTTAAATCTTTCTAACAGTTCCTTTGCTAATTCCAGGTAGGTGATCATGCTTTCATCTCTCGCCTGGTATTCATCTAGCACCTGATTGACAACAACTTGAGAGTCGTTGAAGATTTCTACCTCATCTGCCCCTAGGACTGTGCAAACTTTTAAACCTGCTATGAGTGCCTCGTATTCAGCTTGATTGTTAGTAGCTTTGAAGTCAAAACGCAAGGCACATTCGACTGAATCTCCTTCCGGGGTTGACACTACTACCCCTGCCCCGCTGCCGTGCATGTTTGACGAGCCGTCGATGCGGAGTTGCCATTTGAACATTTTCTTATTTTGCTCCACCATCATTCTCGCCACCTCTATGCTTGGCTCGGTGAACTCTGCTACAAAGTCTGCCACTGCTTGTGCTTTAATTGTTGTCCTGGGGAGATACTCTACATCGAATTCACTTAACTCGATCGCCCACTTCGTTAATCGACCGGATACTTCTGGTTTTTGCAGAATTAATTTCAGTGGGTAGTTGGTGTATATCCCGATTTTATGAGCCTGGAAATATTGCCTTAACTTTCTTGCTGCTGTTATTAGAGCGAGTGCCATTTTTTCGGCCGGCGAGTACCTTGTTTCGACTGGTAACAGTGCTTTGCTGGTGTAGTATATTGGTTTCTGGATCCCCTCTTCTTGTCTTACCAGCACGGAACTTGTGGCTACTTCAGAGACGGATAAGTACATATACAGTGTTTCTCCTGTTTCTGGTTTTGATAGCAGCGGTGCCCGTCCAAGGTAATCTTTCAAGGCCTGGAAAGCTCTTTCACAATCCTCATTCCACTCGATTCCTTTTCCTTTCTTTAAAGCTTTAAAAAATGGTAGGCATTGGTCTGTTGACTTAGCTATGAACCTGCTCAGCGATGCTAGGCACCCTGTGAGTCTTTAGACGTCCTTCAAAGTTCTTGGCGAAACCATTTTTGCTAGGGCTTGGATTTTTTTAGGGTTCACCTCTATTCCTCTTTGATGTACTTGATACCCGAGAAACCTCCCAGATGGTACGCCGAATACACATTTTGCTAGATTCAACTTCATTCCATACTTAACCAGCACATCGAATGTTTCCCTCAGGTCATCTGTATGTCTATCTGCTGTGATGCTTTTTGTCAGCATATCGTCAACGTAAACCTCCATATTTCTCCCTATTTGCCTGGCGAACATTTTGTTGACTAAGCGCTGGTAAGTTGCTCCAGCGTTCTTCAAACCGAATGGCATGACCGTGTAACAGTACAACCCCTGGTCTGTGGTGAACGCTGTCTTCTCCTCATCTGGCTTGTGCATCTTATCTTGTTGTATCCTGAATATGCATCTATGAAGCTCAACGTCTCATGCCCGGCTGTTGCATCGACTAATTGGTCAATCCTTGGTAGCGGGAAGCTATCCTTGGGGCAGGCCTTGTTCAGATCGGTGAAGTCGTCGCACATCCTCCATTGTTTGTTCTTCTTTTTCACTAGAACTACATTCGCCACCCATTCTGGATACTTAACTTCTCTAATCAATCTCGCGGCGAGCAACTTTGACACCTCCTCTTTTATTGCTACACTTCTTTTTGGGTTAAAGCTTCTCCTTTTTTGCACAACTGGTTTGCATTTTTCATTCACAGCCAGGTTATGTGAAATCACGCTTCTATCAATTCCCGGCATGTCTTCGTGGCACCAAGCGAAAATCTCCTTATACTCTCTCAACAAGTTTGTCACATCTTTCTTAACTCGTTCAGTCAGCCTTGCTCCGATCTTGACTTTTTTGTCCGGTTCTGCTTCGTTTAAAACAATCGACTCAGTTGGCTCTTCTTTTTCTCTGCTTGTTTTGTCCCTTGGGTCCAGTTCAAAGGTTTCCGGATTATCTTCCTGCACTTCCTTGTCTACTTCGAATATGCTCAAGGTTTCCATCCCTGCCTTATCTTTGAAGATTGATAGGTTGGCGCGGCGAGCCATCTCCTGTGAACCTTTCAATTCTCCGACACCAAATTCTATAGGGAACTTTATTTTTAATGCATGGGTTGAAGTGACAGCTCGAGCTTTGTTAAGAAACGGTCGGCTAAGCAAAGCATTATATGGCCAGTTATGGATGTCGACTACAACAAAGTCCAGCAGGATCGTTCGCCGGCATGGTGCTGTACCAAACCTTACTGGCAGCTTCATAGTTCCTAACGATCTAACTTCTGCGCCACCGAATCCTTTTAATGGCACATGGAATGGCTCAAGATCTTTTCTGTCCAGCCGCAACTCATCATATACTCTGGCACTTAAAATATCAGTTGAACTCCCGTTGTCAATCATCACCCGAAGGACATCCCTATGGGCTATTCGAACTCCCACTACGATTGCATCATTAGGCTTTGCATCAATTCCGTCTGAGTCTTCTGCTGTAAATGTTATGGGATCATGTCCTTCTCTTCCTTTCTTAGGGTTTCTCTGCACAGAATTGATCTCCATGCTTCTGCTTTCATACATCACTTCTCGGACTTCTGACATCCTTTATCGATTGCTTCTCCCAGTATGAGGTCCGCCAAAAATGGTGTTTATAGTGGCGTTGGGGCTGTTTCTCCTTAGACTCTTCCTTTCCTGCACGTTTCCTTGGCGGCTATCTTAGCGACCACCGTGCTTGTCCCCTTTCAAAGCAAAGTCCTTCAGGTGCCCATCTCTGATCAAGCTTTCAATGTGATCGCGTAGCTGGAAACATTTTGAAGTTTCATGCCCATGGTCTTTGTGAAACCGACAATATTTAGTCGTATCTCTCCTGGCATTTGCTGATTGCTGCCGAGGGTATTTAGCGAGTCCTTTGTCTTCTACCACAGAAAGTATCTCCTCCTGATCGCCAGTTAAAGGGGTGTAATGGTTGTACCTTCCTCAAAACCTACTAGCTCGAGCGTTTCCTCTGCTTTCCCTTGGATGTCCCTTTTGGCCCTTCTCATCTCTCTGGTGATCACGTGACTGCGTCTTTTTGTCATCCTTATGGTCCGATTTTGAGTCAGGCTTGTGTCCATGTACATGTAGGGAAAAATACCGTAGTACATGCAGCGGAAGCGAGACTAAAAATAGATTTAGTAGTTTTAAAATTTTTTCCTTTTTATGAACCTTAACCCTTTAATTAATTAAACATACATATAATCAACAAAAGAAGAATACCTTTTGTCGTGTGATCCGATTGACTTACGTCGATGGTAATCCATAAGATCTTCAATCCTAGCACGAACGTGAATCACCTACGAGCGTGGTCTCCCTTTTCTTTGAATTGCAAACCTGAGAATGGACAAACAAACTTTTCTTTTTCTTTTGTTAGTCACAAAACAATCAAAAGAAGACTAAGATTATTCCGGTCACTTTTGAGTTCTCAATCTAATGATCGAAACTCGCGTGAACCTAAATCGATGTTGTACACACAAGCTTATTGATGAACAAGCAATTAGTGTACCATCAAAGAATAATCTATTCCCTCTTTTATGTTTTTAATAGAATAAAAATACTTTCTATAAATTGAGAAGAAGAAGAAAATTGTCTCTCATGTATCAATCAACTTAGGGGTGGCCGAACCCTACATACTATTTAATATATAGTGGCCGAAAATTCTTCTCTCATGCCAATTAGGGTTGCCGAAATCTTCATGTAGAATTACCTAGGGTTGCCGCAATTTCCTCTACAAAAGAGGACTTGTGTTGTACCCAAATTCACATGTAATTAGACTTCTAACCCTAATCAACTCATAAGTATTTTTATTCTTTTATTGACCAAAATAAAAGACTTCCTATTTGATTAAATAAATAAACTTAATTATTTATTTTCTTACCAAATAAGTCTTTTACTTTTAGTATACTACTAACAATAGTATAACTCTAGGAAATATATTTCCTGTTCAGAAAAAGATTTGTTTCTTAATTAAACAATTAATTAATAAATTAATTAATTCTTATTTAATTAAACAATGAAACAAAATAATATATAGGCTAATATATTAACCTTGCCGCCCCACTTGTCTAAAATTGGGCCTTATATTATTTTCTTATTTCATTTAATCCATTGGACTTTAAATAAAAAGCCCACATGTGAACCAGACCCATTCTTACTAAAAGAAACAAGCCCACATGTCTTTCATTAATATATTAATATAATTGAGCAGCCCATTAAATAAATAATGTGCAAATTATATTCTTAATATATTAAATGCAATTATAAATGGACCCATAAATTGGTCCGGTAGAATATATCAAGTGATCCATGCAAGTCCGTGTGGATTGAGGATCTTGGCGGGCTATCTAAATTTAAGCTTCAATAGACACAATCTAATCACAATCAACAAATGATTCACTTAGGTCCGATCCATTAATTTTAACTCATTCCACTAAAGAGCTAAAATTGAACTCTTAAATAAAGATAGAAAAGGAAGATGTTCCTCATTCATACCCTAGACAATCATGTTGGAGATAGTGTATCCTCGTGATTAATATCAGTAATCGCCAAGAGTTCATAGACCGCCTATAACTCTCCAAGTTACCATATTTACTCATATGACCACGTTTTGAACTTGGATATTTTGACTTGTCCAGAAGCCATGTTTTCAATAGACACTATCGAAAACTCAACGTTGAGATTTAATATCCAATTACCTCAAAACATCCATATGATGATATTATACTCTCATTTATTAAATGGAGCCACGATGTCCATATCTATAAATGAAGTCCTCTATCGATTAACAAATGAATATCACCAAACTATCGAGGATAGACTATGTGATATAATCGTACTCATTGATAACTCAAATGATATCACTTGCAACCATAAGTCCATCATTTATCTCAGGATTAAGATAGACTCTCCGATTGTCCTGATAATGAAAAGACTATTATCTATTGATGATTCTAGATAAAGCTTTTCATTGTGATCCAGTTCAATGCACCCAGTGCACTAGATTCTTTTGCTCGAAGACACTCCGATGATTTTAGACTCATCATATCTCATTTGATCCCACTCAAATGCTAGCAAAAGAATTCTACAACTTTAACAAGATAAAGGTGCCCAACCTTTAACTTAAGTTGTGAACATTATTCAAGACTATCTAAAGAATTGTGTCTACCACATACATATCCAGATGTACGAACAGTTCTTCTTTTCTCATAGTCTTTAGACCTTATGATTATTTACTTTGACAATTATAATATTAAACTATAAATGCCATACGATTTGTTAAACCAGAAATCACTTTATTAATATGAAAAAGATTGTTAATTACAATATTACACTCTTGCTATTGAGCATAATCCTAACAATACATAGCTACCCCATTGCGCTACTTCTTCTTCTTCCGCAAGTGCATAGTCGCCAGCTATTTCCATCATCTCCTCATAAGTTTTTGGTCTCTTCCTTCGTAGGTCAAAGGATAATCGCCCACTTTGTAACCCATTGGTGAATGCGGCGATCACAGCTACATCACTGGCGTCTTCAATTTAAGCAACCTCCTTCCCAAATCTTGCTAGATACTTCTTGATCGACTCATTACGTTCCTGCTTCAAGTTGGATAGATGAGCGAGTGACTTTCTTCTCTGGACACTCCCCATGAATTGCCTTATGAACGCTTTGCTGAGATTTGAAAAACTGCTTATACTTCCGGGTGGAAGTCTTCCAAACCACCTAGAGGCAAGGTCGCCGAATGTTTACGGGAAGGTGAGGCACAACAGCCCGTCATTGGATGAGTACTGGGCCATAATGTTACGGAATCGGTGAACATGCTCCTTCGGATCCCTGTTCTCCTTGTACTACTCAATGGTTGGCATTCTAAATCTGTCTGGAAATTGGGTACGAGCGATATTTTCGATGAATGGGCTATCTGACTCATCATCCGAGGATACATTACGACCATACCTTTGTGCAATCGCTGAAACCTTTCTTGACAGCTCTTGTAGGGTGACATCTCGCTGACCAGTTGGTTCTCCTGCCGGATCAAGTCTACTCTTGATTGTCATTCTCTCATGATTGCCTCTACCATTCGGGCTCCTTTCGATCTTCTGTGCTCTCAGATCTTCTTCGTCGTGCTCTTTTGGATCGTAATTCCCTTCGTGGATAAGGACTCTTATCTTCAGACGAGATAGAACGGTGTCTCCGCCGGTTCCGTTGATATGTGTCACTGGAATTGACCCTATGTGTTCGTGCATGATCTTGCTCCTCCATAGACTCTTCATTCATTACACCTTTTCCCTTCCTTTGTTTTCTCCCTTCGAAATTCTCAGGGTGGTCCTACGGAGTCTCCTCAGTGGATTGTATTGCTTGAGCATCTGGGGTTGCAATGTGAACTTCCGATCGTATCCTTTCGAGCGGATGGACTCCAGGAGTGGTTAACTCGTAGGGAGAAGAAATTCCCAACCCTATGGGAAGCGAAAGCCCTATTTTGCTAGCTTCGCTGATTAAGTTTACCAACGCAGTCTGGAAGTGCTGCAGAACCCCGGGGTCGGCTACCCTAGTTCCTGGTGTTACCGCTGATTGTTCCCCGATCGCCATTGCCCTATCTCCTGTTGGTGCGGTGGGTTCAACAATTAGATCTCCGTTGGAGTTACCATCTTTGTCACTGTCGTTCATATTTTTCAGTTCGCAAGGGTTCCTCGAAGTTTCTGTTCAAAGTCACCCTCATTCTAGCGCCAATTGTTGACGGTGAAATTTGGATTGCCACACACTCAACAATTATATCAATTTAATATAAAACGAGAAAATTAAGAACGCATGCAAAAGGCAGATTTTACGTGGAAAACCCTTGAATGGGAAAAAACCACGGTGCCCCCTGAGGGCAGAAGAATAATACTAGGTTTTTGTTGCCTTGTTACACACTTTGATCTATCTTACAATTGCTCTCTTCTCTCTCTAGATTTCTGAACCCCTTCCTCATGGGATAGATGGCTCTATTTATACCTGTCTAATTAAGGTTTCCCCTTGTTTTTAGCCGTGTGGGTGGTAGGTTTCCCTCTTTGATTCGTACTAGGATTCCCCTGTTGTCACGGATCCGAATCTACTTTCCTCTTTATGATTCCTTGTTTGTCATGGATCTTCTAAAAGTTTAGGGTTTATTTCTGTGTTTCTGCCGAGTCGGTTCTGGCCCATTATACTGGTGCAGCGAGTACCTTCACTTCTGGGTATCGTCTCTTCGGCGACCACATTTCTACTTTTGGCGAGTAAATATCTAGCTTTGGCGACCATATCTTTGACTCCCTTTTGGCTTGAGGTATTTTGTCATTCTGACTTGTCACACTCCCTCCTTTGACCCGGTCAATGAGTGACGTGGCAATCTTTTATTGGCTCTTTTGATGACGTGTCAGGTTGGCGAATTTATACATACAACAAGCTACTTGGTACCCCCGCCGACCAAGATCAATCCTGATCTGGTCCTCCTTAAATCGTTAATTGAAAATTTCACCCCGGTGACAATTTTTGGTTAACAATACCTTATCAAGATACTTGATACCTTACTTCGCCATATCTATGCGTAAAAACCTGGTGCTAAAGTGGCCTTAGTTGCCTACTAGGACAGACCGCCAAAGGATCAAGATACTTGATACCTTACTTCACCATATCTATATGTAAAAACCTGGTGCTAAAAGTGGCTTTAGTTGCCTACCAAGATAGCCTACCACAAGATCAAGATACCTTATCAGGATACTTGATACCTTTCTTTGCCATATCTACGCGTAAAAACCTAGTGCTAAAAGTGGCCTTAGTTGCCTATCAGGACAGCTCACCAAAGGATCGAGATACCTTATCAGGATACCAGATACATCACCCCACTTGACATACATGTAAAAAGTTTCCATAATATGAAGTGTGCTGGGTGAGCACTCAGGGTTGGTTTGGCATCGAGATTCCTTGTGAAGGGGATTGTAGAATATCTAGACCTGCAACATTCTAATCGGGGTATCTAAGCAGCATTGGATTCCTACCTAGATCGATCTGCTCAAACCTAGATTGTTCCATGCTTGGTCAAATTTACTTGATTAGAATGTTGCAAGTTTATACTAAATCTTACAAGGGAACTATCGTCCAAGGATTGTTTCCGAAACTAAGGTGAATGTGGACTCCTCTATTGCCAAGGAAGCAAGATTGAGGCACAGTAGTAACAGCATTCCAAGTAAGTTTTATTTGACTCATAGTCAAACATGCAAGTAGCCTACTGAATCGGGATATATTATAAGTAAGGCATTATGATTGCAAAAAGATAGAAACTTTCATTCAATCAATCAGGGTGCCCAACCCCCTTTTCCGTGCTACAAAGAATGAAAAATGAAAACAAAATGAAATGACAAAAAATGAAGTCATGCATCCTGCCTTTCTCCTACTTGCTCCTCCTGCTTAGTTCTATTTGCCCCCTCCACCACTTGGGCTCCAACAGTAGCCTGGACTTCCCCAGCTCCTGGCACCCCTAATTCAACAAAAGGATCTGCTCCATCCAAAGGTGCTACCTCGATAAGATCTTGAGCAGCGGGAGGATCCTGAGTTTCCCTCTAGGTAGACTCTCCCAAATCAACAACAGGTGTCCCGGATACTTGATGAGAAGGAGGGTCGGGGACAATGGCAGCTTGAGAAGGACCTCTCTAGTCAAGGTCAGCATCGGAAAGCGTGGCAGCCCTAGCCATGATTTGGTCCCGGTTCCAACCAAGAGGGGTTCGTAGGTCGAAGAGAGGAGGGAGGAGGGAGGAGGAAATGCCTTGACAACCTCATACGAGGCAGTGAAATACCCATCCATGATGGAGGAATCCACCCTGGATTCTAGGATACTCATAGAACCCCGTAGAAAACGGTTCTCATCAAGGAGGATAGCCTTCTTTGCCTTGACGGTCTCCCTCTCAGCCCGACAGCGTGTTAACTTGATAGTTTATGTGTCATATGCATGCGTCATTCTCTCCAGCTCCACCAAGGCAGCCTGCCTGCCAGATTCAGACTCAGAGGCAGCTTGGACCAGGGAAGTTACATTTTCCTCAGCCCAGGCTAAATCATCCCTGGCCTCTTCCAGCTCCGCCTGAAGTGCTAGATTGGCCTCCTTCAGAGCTTTAACCTACTGCCCTATAACCACGGCAAACTTAAAGCCCTATAACAAGAAAGAAAGACAGTAAGTATCTCTAAAGGAGATCTATACCAAGCAAGCTAGAGGGTCAAGAATCATACCTCGGTAAGCAGAGAAGCCCCCTTGGTAGTCAAGATGTCAGTAGGCAGGGAGGACATTAACTGTAGGCCCCCACCAGGACAAGCAGCAATGAACTTGGAGATGATTTCCTCTTGGCTACTGTCTCGTGACCCCGATCCATAAGGAAGATCGGTGGGAGGAGTGACCTTGATAGTGGCAGGTTTTTCCTTCTCCACCATGGTAGATTTTTCCTTCTCCACCCTGGCTTGGCACCTGACAGATACAGTCGGAGGAGGTGGAGGAGGAGCCACAGTAGCAGGCTTAGTAGCAGCAATGTTGGCAGCCGGCCTTGGGATTTGGACGGGAGAAGCTTTAGCCTTGGCAGCCCTTGCCAGCCCTTGCCAGCATCTCGCCCAAAGACAGACGCGCTGCAACCTTAGTAGGAGGAAAAGTAGAAGAGTGGGAAGGCAACCCCGTAATAGCTAGGGGAGGGGTTTTGGCAAGCGGTTGAGACCTGGGTACAACACCAGTACTGGGAGGAGAAGGAATAGGAGAGTTGGCTACTGTTGATGGTGATTTTTGATGGTCACCAAGTCAATGATTTATTTTCGGGTTGCTACAATTATGAACGAGAACGATTTAAATTTAAGAAGAGATAACAAGCAATTACGTGGTAAAATTCCAATGGTTGGAGAAACATCCACGGATTGTTGCTTTAGCAACGAAGCCAAATTCACTATCAAGAATGGTTACAAGAATATTACACTTTTTATCTCTCTCTCTCTCACTGTTTTTCACGTACCCCCTGTTTGTGTATATAGGGGGTATTTATACATGTTATTTCTAGGGTTTTAAGGTGGCCGCTAGGGTTTAATGTTGTGGTGCCCAAGTCTCAAGCGGTTTCCTAGTCCTAATTAAATTATGTTTCCTTTTTTGGCTGAGTCCAGTTCTAGACGAGATTCTTTCTCCTTTATTCGCGGGGGAACTGCTCGTTTCCTTATTGAACTCTAATGATCCACATCGTTGCTTATGGTGGACATGCTGGTCGCTGACTATGATTGGCATATGAATGTTGGTGACTCTCATTGATTCCCGAGTGTGTATGCCCGAGTGCGCCCGAGTGTGCCTGAGTGAGATTTGCTGCCCAAGCTGATCATTTTCGTTTGTGGTCGGACTACTTACTCTTTTTTCCGAGTAGGTTATCTTGGGGGGTTTCTGCTCTATAAGTTGACTTGTCTTGACTCCTGCTTTCCTGGCCTTTCGTGCTGATGACGTGTCCTTCACCACTAATTTTTACCTATAACAATACCCCCTTAAATATTTGAACCGATCGCGCTGAGTCAGGTCTTCTCGGGACGAATATTTAATCTTGACACTTTACCATAATTAATCCTCGTTTATCGTTTTCTGTATTAATGTATCCTCGTTTAATTCGAAGCCTTTAATGACGTGTTTTAATTGCGACCGCACGCATCTGATTCATCACTCACGTCAGAAATCTCTTGATGGCGACGCTTATGCTCTCTGGCGGCTCAAGATGCTGTCCGATTGCCACTTGTCCTTCTTTGCTTGGTTGGGGCACGGCGCATTTATGAGACACGACCCCTCTATTCGCCGGCGTGTATCCCACGTCATAGCCCACGCCCCTCTATTTCCCTCTTTAATGCGTTTCTCCTAGGGTTTCGTTCGTTTTTGAAATCAATGTGCCGCCTATATTTGTGGGTTATCCACTTCCCCTTCCCTTCTTATTTCTTTTCCGCCATTTTTGCATTTTTTCGAAAGACAGTGTGTGCCTGTGCCTCTTGTGTTTCTGGGTTTTTGTTTTCGTTTTCTTCTCCAGCTTATCTTCTTAATCCTGCTTCGCCGAGATCATCTGTTTCGACCCTTAGGCCTGTACTCGAAGGTTCTTCTTTTGTTGTCTGCATTTACTTGCCTTTCCCTAATCAAGGTTAGTTCTCATGGATTCTGAAGCTAGATACCGTCTTTTTACTGTTGGTATGATTGCTATTGAGCGAAATGATGCTTTCACTACGTCGGTTGTTCACAGGTTATTAGACGAGCCTCGTTTCGATCAGCCGCGTTATACTGACGCCGACATTTCTGGACTTTTTCCGGAAAGGCCTGCTACTTCTGAGGTTCCTCCTGCTTCAGAGATTCCTTCTGCTTCTTCAAGTTCATCGCCACCTTACTCATACCAGCCTGAAGCTCGGTCAGATTCTTCTCCTTCTGCTTGTGCTGATATTCGCCCGAGGAGAAGACCAGGAAAAAGAATGAGTACTCGCAAAGTTTATAAGGACTCCCATTCTCGAGAGAGCCGAGTGGCGGCCCAAAGGATTATTGAGGACGACATTGAAGAGGAGCACAGGACCGCTCGCATTCCCTTCTCTCCCGAGCAGATATGCATTTATGATGTTGAGCCGAACGTGGTCGGCCCTGAAGAGGTGACGAGATATATGCGGCGGTTCGACTTGGACAGCGATGAGATTTTGCTGATTCCAGCCGAGGGTCGGGCTGCATGGAACCCCCCGCCTGGCCATGTGACGGTCTATGGGGCAATGCTCACTTGTGGCGTCACCCTTCCTTTCCAGCCTTTCATTACATGGTTTTTGGCTGAGGCCCGACTCGCTCCGGCGCAGCTAACCCCGAATAGTTACCGCATCTTGATGTGCATGTGGCACATGTGGCATAGAATGAAGCGGCCACCTCCCACACCTCGTGAGATCCGTCACTTCTATTCGTTGAGGCCGGTGGGGAAGACCGGGATTTACTTCCTTCAGTCGACCCAACCCGAGTTGTGGATCCCGAAAGATGTAGTGGTCAAGGGCGAGATCGAGCTGACCACAGATGAGAAGATGAAGGGGTTTGTTTGGGGCTTCCCCACCTCAAACAAATTTTGGAAGAACAGTTGGTTTTTTTTGGGAAAAAACTGGGGCCAATCAATCAGTTTTGACTTGGACGGCACTCGGATGACTTGCCGGGTTCCTCGATACTTCTGTACGCCTCAGTGGAACCATTTGACTTCAGCCTTTACCGACGAGGAGCTGAAGACTTTGGCTCGGGCGGCAGTCCGCCCCTTGGGGAAAAGGGGGAAACCCTATCTCTACAACGAGGGGAAGATGATTAAAGCCCGTCTATTTCCTCAGATTTCTGCACGCCGCAAACGCCGTAAGTTAATTTTTTTTTTTTTTTTTTTTTTTTTGCATTCATGTTCTTAGATTTGTCTACTAACTCGGACTCTTTCATTTGAAGTGTTTGAGGTAGATGTGGTCTGCGACGCCCTGGCTCGCAGAATGAAGGGCATTGTGGAGGCGAGCCGGAAAGCAGCCCTTCATCAGCGGGACGTCGGGATAGCTCCTCCCGAAGACGAATCCGATGAAAATGCTCCCGAGAACCCTCCCGAGGGAGACGATGAGGGGGGAGTACCTGATTATGTGCCCGAGGAGACCCAAGGTCACGGGATGACTGCCTGTTCTGCGGAGGCCGTGGGCGACCTGGAAGACTTTGGAGTAAGTAGGGCCTCTCCTAGTCAGGACAATCGAGCAGATCCTTCTTCCAAGGGGAAAGAAAAGGTAGGGGATCCCTCTGAGCCCGAGCAGGTAACTTTTCCCCACGGACCTAGTTCTCCCCACTCTGCTGCAAACATGCCAAACGTTACCTCTCAAGGTGTTGAAGCAGTTGGGGGACATTCGGGTGCGGTAGCTCCGGAGGTTTCGACTTCAGCCGAGCCGAATCCTTCTACCTCGGAGATTCTAACTCCTGCTGATCCGGTTTCCACCCCCGGAGGCAGCAACGTTGAAGCGGGGCAGCCTGGGAAGAGGAAAGCCTCGTTTTCTTCTGGTCGCCCTTACCACAAGATTCCGCGAGTAGTTGCATATGTTGATTCTTCATTGGGCGATGAGGGGGAGGGTGATGTTGAAAAAGATGCGAGCATGACCCCTCCGGAGGAGCAGATCAAAGATAGTGTTGGTGGTTCAACCGACTTTCCTCGGGCGGCCTCATCTGCCGGACTCCCTGAAGCCGGTGCAAGTGGTTTGGGCTCTTCTCCCCAGATCGATGATCCTACCCCCGTGACCATGCTAAGGGCCATGGCTTCAGGCCGAGCCTATATTGGAGAGGATTGCTGGAGTCATTTCCGGACCGGGACTGTATCTGACCGGCTCTGTAATTTTTTTAACAGTGCTTCCTACGTAAGTAACGCCTTGGTCTCTATGCATAATTTCGTATTCCTCCTCTTTTTACTTACTTCTATTTGTTGTTGACTTGCTGTAGATGGTGGCTGAGATGTCCGGGGTTTGCCAGGCCGGCGAAGCTCAAGCCGAAAGAATAAGGAGGTTGGAAGCCCAATTGAAAGAGAGCGAAAACCATTGCTCTCGGGCTGAGTTGGCTTGTCAAGAGGAGGCTAGATCGAGTCAGATGCTCCTGGATCAATGCCTAGCACGACAAATGGAAGCTGAGCAACGAGCATCTTCTGCTGCGGAGGAGGTCAAGACTCTGCAGGATCAGTTGTTGTCTACTCAGGAAGCCTTGCTTCGGTCTGAGCAGAATGCTGAAGATGCCAAGTCATCCTATGAGCACAGAATTGACGACTTGGAGCGTCAGGCCTTGTCAGTCGAGTCCCTATCGAAGGAAGCTAGGCTGGAACTGGAACTACAAAATGTTGACCATTTCAAGAGGTCCCCAGCCTATGATGCTTTACTTTTGCGTGAATTCCAGCAGGGAATGGTCTCGGCTAGGGAATTCTTCAACCAGAAAAATAGGGCAACTGATCGGGCCAGGACCAACTGGAGCCTTTCGATCAAGAAACATGTGGATACATCTCTGGAATCCCTTCGGGTTCAGATGAGAGAGTGGCGAGCATATTGTAGAAGTAAAGGTAAAACGCCACATCCCATGCACCTTGAGGTTCCTACTGCCGAGTCTTTCTCTACTTTTTACGCCTGCGAGAAGGCGGGGATTAACAACGAGAGACCTGACTTGGGGCCCGTTCCTGGGACTGACTATAGCGCCTGGATGGACGATAATGAAGAGGATGTGATCGTGTGGCCTTCTGACGATAGTCTTTTGAGCGAGTATGTGATGGAACCTGACCCGAATGTCGGCGGAAGCAGCTCACAACCTCCAGCGCCTCCCTCTTGACTTTTATCGAACTATCTCAAGCCTTTGTAATTACCTTTGTATTTCACTTTTTCCATATATACATGAATAAAATTTTATTCTTATATTCTTATCTTGTTCTACTTCCACCGCATGACAAACGCATAAATGGGACGATCTGAATTCGTTTCGCCCGTTTGTACTCGGCCATCTTCGAATGCATGGATCCTTCGGGAATCCTTAGCTTTTTTTTGACCGAGTGCCTTGTGTAGCCGGTAACTAACTTTATCCAAGTATCTTATGTAAATGGCCTTTTAACTAATTAGCCCGAGTATCTTATTTAACTGGTAATTAACTTTAGCCGAGTATCTTATGTAACTGGCTTTTTAATCAATTAGACCGAGTATCTTATTCAACTGGTAACTAACTTTAGCCGAGTATTTTATTTAACTGGTAATTAACTTTAGCCGAGTATCTTATGTAACTGGCTTTTTAATCAATTAGACCGAGTATCTTATTCAACTGGTAACTAACTTTAGCCGAGTATCTTATGTAACTGGCTTTTATCCTTAGATTTTTTGAGGCTGTTTTACCTTAACGTTACGCCGAGGCTCGCCACAACCATACGTTAAGGTCCTTGCACAAGTCACCTAGGACGTCTCCTGGTTTTATCTGTGCAAGGTTTTGCCGAATCGTTGGGGTAATTCGTACCGGCCAACACGGCTGCGCATCTCACTAGTCTTTCTAGTGGCGCTCCGAGCAGTTTTCCAGCTATTCTGGTACCTCGGTCTTGCCTTTTGCTAAGGGATGCGTTCGTATCACCTTAACTAGGTGGGCATGCTACTTCAGTTTTTCCGCCCTTCGAGCACCACTTGTCCGCTCTTTCGCGGCTTTATGGCGCCCGACTCTTTTTGGCGTTTATTCGGTCGGCTTTTTGAGTGGCCGCTATTGAAATATTGCTCATGGATTTTATTGATTCCGCTACTCCATACTAGCAACTGAACTTTATTAGATGATTAATATGATAATGGAATCAACAAATAAATCTGAAATAATCAAAGCGGAAACTAAAAACTGAGCAAAACAAATTAATCATAGAACCACAATCAGATTCTTTAGGGATAGAAGATCTTTAGATACTGTGCGTTGCATAGTCGGGGTACCAGGCTACCCTCTGGTCGGGCTATCAGGTAGGCCCCGTGCCCTACGATTCTCTTGATGATGTATGGCCCTTCCCACTTATCGGCGAGAGATCCTGATGATTTATCCTTGGTATTTGGGGATACTCTTTTTAGCACTAAATCCCCGAGTTGGAATCTCCGCTCCCGAACGTGGGAGTTGTAGTACCTAGCAGCCCTTTACTGGTACGTGGAATTTCTTACTTGTGCTGTATCTCTGATCTCCTCAAGCTCGTCCAAGTTCTGCTGCAACATATCTATATTGTGCTTGGGGTTGTATAACTGAACCCTGGGGGATGTAAAAGTTGTTTCTGCTGGGATAACAGCCTCTGTCCCAAACGCCAGCGCGAAAGGAGTTTCCCCCGTAGACGACCTTACAGTTGTTCGGTATGCCCATAGTACCTCGGGCAGTTTGTCCGCCCAGCCACCTTTCTTTGCCTCTAGTTTCGCTTTCAACGTGTGCTTGATCACCTTATTCACAGCCTCGGTCTGGCCATTGGTTTGAGGGTGAGCAAGCGATGCATAGTAGTTTGCGATCTTGAATTCTTCACACATTTCTCTGAACTTTTTATTGTCGAATTGAGTTCCATTGTCAGTTATGATGATACTCGGGATCCCGAACCTATATATTATATTCTTCTTAACAAAGCTGGTGGTGTTTGCCTCAGTGATGTGTACAAGTGCCTCTGCCTCTGCCCATTTGGTAAAATAGTCCACTGCTACAATGGCGTGCTTTGCTCCTCCCTTTGTTCCTGTGGGCATTGGTCCTATTAGGTCGAGTCCCCACATGGCGAAGGGCCAAGGCGAGGTTAAGCTTCTAAGTAATTCTGGGGGTTGCCGGATGTCGTTTGCTATTCTTTGACATGTTTCGCAACTCTCTGCGAATCGCTGCGCCTCTGCGAACAGGGTCGGCCAGTAGAATCCTTGCCTGAGTATCTTGTGTGCTAGGCTTTTACCCCTGGTGTGGTTCCCACACACTCCACTGTGGACGCTTTTCAGGATTTCTCCGGTTTTTTTCACCGGAAATGCATCTTTGCAGCACTTTTGAGAATCCTCTCCTGTATAATTCTCCCCTCAGAATCATGTACCGAATTGACCTATATCTGATGCGTTTAGCTTCCACAACATCCTTCGGTAGTATGTTTTCTTCTAAGTACTTTCTGAGTTTGTATGTCCAGTCGCCTGGGCTTCGGTCGGATCTCTGCTATTGTGATTTCCTCGGATTCTGCTGTACTTGGTTTGGTCAGATGTGCCACTGGTATTGCTTTGGATCTGACACTTATGGTGGCTGAAGCTAGTTTGGACAAGGCATCTGCTTTTTCGTTCTCTTCCCGAGGGATCTGAGAGATTCTGTATACTTTGAACTTTCTAAGTAGCCTCTTTGCAATGTCCAAATAAGC
This sequence comes from Acer saccharum, assembly GCA_030490815.1. Lineage (NCBI taxonomy): Eukaryota > Viridiplantae > Streptophyta > Magnoliopsida > Sapindales > Sapindaceae > Acer > Acer saccharum. The sequence goes on from CM059873.1 coordinate 27,419,320, forward strand.
TATCATGTGCTCTTCCCTTGCCTGGTATTCATCCAGTACCTGATTAACCACGACTTGCGAATCGCTGTAAATTTCCAGCTCGTCTGCCCCTAATGCTATGCAGACCCTTAGGCCGGCCAACAAGGCCTCATACTCTGCTTGATTATTGGTTGCTTTGAAATCGAACCTCATGGCGCACTCCACAGTATCTCCCTCAGGGGTTGCTATGACTATTCCTGCCCCGCTGCCATGTGTGTTTGATGATCCGTCTACATGTAATTTCCATTGGAATTTAGTAGTCTGTTCATCTTCCATTACCCTTCTTACCTCGGCGTCTGGCTCGGTGAATTCCGCTATAAAGTCGGATACCGCTTGCCCTTTGATTGTCGCTTTTGGTGTGTATCTGATATCATATTCGCTGAGTTCCACTGCCCATTTGGTTAGCCTTCCCGACACCTCTGGCTTTTGAAGAATGAGTTTCAGTGTGCAGTCTGTATACACCTCTATTGTATGCGCTTGGAAATATGGCCTCAATTTCCTAGCCGATGTGATCAGAGCTAGCGCTATTTTTTCTGCCGACGAATACTTGGTTTTGCCGGTAACAATGCCTTGCTTGTGTAGTACACTGGCTTTTGTATTCCTTCCTCTAATCGGATCAATACCGAACTTGTCGCCACTTCTGTGACCGAGAGGTATAAGTACAATGTTTCTCCCACCACGGTTTTGAAAGGATGGGTGCTCTCCCCAAATATTCTTTCAATTTCTGAAAGGCTTCTTCACATTCTGTACTCCATTCGAGCCCTTTTCCCTTTTTTATTGCTTTAAAGAATGGAGCGCATTTGTCTGTTGACTTGGCTATAAACCGGTTGAGTGACGCAAGACATCCCGTTAGCCTTTGCACATCTTTCAGTGTCTTCGGTGAAGCCATTCCTTCTAATGCTTTGATCTTCTCAGGATTTACTTCAATTCCCCTTTGGTGTACCTGAAAACCTAGAAACCTTCCCGACAGTACCCCGAACACACATTTGCTTGGGTTGAGCTTCATTTGATACTTCCTTAGGACGTCAAAGGTTTCCTTCAAATCTTCGTGTGTTTTTCTGCCGTGGTGCTCTTGGTCAACATATCATCCACGTAGACCTCCATGTTTTTCCCAATCTGCCGAGCGAATATCCTGTTTACCAGCCTCTGGTATGTTGCTCCAGCGTTTTTCAATCCGAATGGCATCACTTTGTAGCAATACAAGCCCTGGTCCGTGGTAAACGATGTCTTTTCCTCGTCTGCTTTGTTCATCCGGATCTGATTGTATCCCGAGTAGGCGTCCATGAAACTCAGCAATTCGTGTCCTGCTGTTGCATCTACCAACTGGTCGATCCTTGGCAGTGGGAAACTATCTTTTGGGCAAGCTTTGTTCAAGTCTGTGAAGTCTACGCACATCCTCCATTGTTTGTTCTTTTTCTTGACCAACACTACATTGGCTACCCATTCCGGATACTTGACTTCCCTTATCGACCCCGCAGAAAGCAGCTTCTCCACCTCTTTCTTGATTGCGACGCTTCTTTCTGGATTGAATAATCTCCTCTTTTGTACCACTGGTCGGAATTCTGGGTTGATGGAAAGATGATGTGAAATCACCCTCGGGTCTACCCCCAGCATATCTTCGTGGCTCCAAGCGAAAACATCCTTATAGTCTCTTAGCAGCGTAACAAGTTGGGTTTTGACATGTACGCTCAAACTTGCCCCTACCTTCACCGTCCTACTCGGATCTTCTGGATCTAGTGCCACCTCTTGGGTCGGCTCGTCTTTCCTATCCTCGGGTTCTTCTTTGGGATCCAACTCAAATTCTTTGGCACTTCTGCCTGCTTTAGGTTCTCCAACCTTTTGTTGGGCCGTTACTGTGTACTTGGTGTACTTCCCTATCTTTATACACTGACAAGTTTGCTCTTCGGACCATCTCTTGTGACCCCTTGACCACTCCTACGCCATATTCGGTCGGGAATTTCATCATGAGGGCATAAGTTACTGTCACCGCCTTGGCTTTATTCAAAAATGGTCGGTCCAATAAAGCGTTGTACGGCCAGTTTTCTGTATCTACCACCACGAAGTCAAGCAGCACTGTTTTTTGGCAAGGAGCCTTCCCGATCTTCACGGGTAGCTTTACCGTGCCAAGCGACCTTACTTCGACTCCTCCAAATCCTCTAAGGGGTGTGGGAAACGGCTGTAGGTCTTTCCTATCTAGCCTCAGCTGGTCATATACTTCTGCACTAAGAATATCTGCTGAACTCCCATTGTCAATCAAAATTCGATGAACTTCTCTATGACCGATCCGTACGCTGATCACCAGTGCATCATTCGGCCTCACGTCTACTCCGTGTGAGTCGGCTTCTGTGAATATGATCGGGTCCCAGCCCTCCTTGATTCTCTTCGGGTCGGGTTCAATAGAATTGACGTCCAAGTCTCTCCGTGCCTCCATGGCCTCCCGGATTTCCTGGGTCCTTTCCCTGTTACTCTTGCCAGTCGCTGGTCCTCCGAAGATGGTGTTAATTGCTCCTTCATCCTCGGCTTTCTTGGGACTAAGCTTTCTTGCCGCCCGTCCTGCCGGCTATCTTTCTGTCCATCTGCCCTGTCCACCTTTTTGAAAACAATGTCTTTCAAATGCCCTTCCCTAATGAGGGTTTCGATATGGTCCCTGAGCTGGAAACACTTGGATGTCTCATGCCCATTCTCCTTGTGGAAACGGCAATATTTGGTTGTGTCCCTCCGAGCATATGTTGACTGCTTAGGCGGCTCTTTAGACATGTTCTTCTCTTCTAGGATTGCCATGACTTCTTCTTGATCTTTCTTCAATGGGGTATAATTTGTATATCTGCCCTGGAACTTCTGCCGCGGTTGATCGGTTTTTGGGTCATATGCTCGTCGTCCATCCCAACCATCCCGCGTTTTATTCTTCTGTTTGTCATCTTTGGTATCGGGTGCCTTTGTCTGGCCTTTGGTTTTGGATCCCTCTGGGCGACCGCCATGCACGAAGTAACCTCCTATGGCAATTTCCTCTTCGGCCAGGGCGTAACCCCCTACCATGTCCATCATATCGACATAGCTGGTCAGTCGGGCTCTTCTGAGGTCAAAGGACAATTGGCCATTCTGAAGGTTGTGATGAATGCGGCAATTATTGCTTCGTCATTTGCACTCCCAATTTCGGACACCTCCTGACCGAACCTCCCTAAATATCTCTTCAGTGACTCGTCTTTTCCCTGTTTGAGTTGGGATAAGTGAGCCACCGACTTTTTCCTGTGTACATTCCCGAGGAACTGCCTGGAGAAGGCTTTGCTCAGCTCGCCGAAGCTGCTTATGCTTGCTGCTGGCAATCTACCAAACCACCGGGAGCCTAGATCCCCAAGAGTCTGGGGAAAATTCAGACATAGCAGTGCGTCATTGTGGACATACTGCGCCATAGAACTCTTGTACCTCCGGACGTGTTCTTTTGGATCGGTGTCCTTCTTAAACAGTTCAATGTGGGGCATCCTGAATCTCTCCGGGAAAGGCATCCTCAGAACCCCGTTGGTGAAAGGGCTTCCGGATTCATCATCTGACAGCTCGTTACGCCCATATCGCCTGACTAAAGCATCCATTTGTCGACAATTATTCTGAACTTCCCGGGTCAGACTCTGTATGAGTATGTCTCTGTCTCCTTCAGGCTCCCCTAACGCATTGAAGTTTTGACTTATGGTCAGTTTTTTACCCCTCTTCTCCGGATTCAACTCTCTACGATCTCGGTTTAGGCCATGCAACCGGACTGTGCCCCTTTGGTGCTTGCGATGATGATTCTACTCACTTTCTTCCGAGGAGGATGACCGGTCTCTCCGGTGATTGCGCCTCCTAGGGTGATCTCGATCCCCAACTATTCGATCTTGATCGTACCCTTTGTCAGAATCATTCCCCTCTCTATGCTCCCTACTTCTCCTGGCCACTCTTTAGATAGCATCTCTGGTCTTCCTGTAGGATCTCGTCTTGCCTTTGGGGGTGCATCAGGCGTTGGTATCACCACTGCAGAACGCAATCTTGCTGTCTGCTGGTTTGGGGCGGACAGATTGTGAGGCGACATCAAACCTTCTGTGACAGAAAGGTCAATTCCTTGCCTTGCTGCGTCTGATATAAGTTGTTGCAGGGAAGCGCGGAGTCGTTGCTCGATTTCTTCATTGGTTGCAGGGAAACGTTGAATACCAGCCAGGGCGGCTGATTGGTCTACCGTCGTTAGGGTTGCATCTGCAGTGTTGAGCACGGTGTCATCTTCTAGCTCGTTACTTGGCATGCCTTGGCTACACCTGGAATCGCTACCATCTCCTTCGCCAGCCATTGTTGTCACAAACTTTCGGGTCCCCCTCCTTCTAGCGCCAATTGTTGACGGTGATTTTGATGGTCACCAAGTCAATGATTTATTTTCGGGTTGCTACAATTTATGAACGAGAACGATTTAAATTTAAGAAGAAATAACAAGCAATTACGTGGTAAAACTCCAATGGTTGGAGAAACATCCACGGATTGTTGCCTTAGCAACGAAGCCAAATTCACTATCAAGAATGGTTACAAGAATATTACACTTTTATCTCTCTCTCTCACTGTTTTTCACGTACCCCCTGTTTATGTATATAGGGGGTATTTATACATGTTATTTCTAGGGTTTTAAGGTGGCCGCTAGGGTTTAGTGTTGTGGTGCCCAAGTCTCAAGCGGTTTCCAAGTCCTAATTAAATTATGTTTCCTTTTTTGGCTGAGTCCAGTTCTAGACGAGATTCTTTCTCCTTTATTCGCGGGGGAACTGCTCGTTTCCTTGTTGAACTCTAATGATCCACATCGTTGCTTATGGTGGACGTGCTGGTCGCTGACTATGATTGGCATATGAATGTTGGTGACTCTCATTGATTCCCGAGTGTGTATGCCCGAGTGCGCCCGAGTGTGTCTGAGTGAGATTTGCTGCCCGAGCTGATCGTCTTCGTTTGTGGTCGGACTACTTACTCTTTTTTCCGAGTAGGTTATCGTGGGGGGTTTCTGCTCTATAAGTTGACTTGTCTTGACTCCTGCTTTCCTGGCCTTTCGTGCTGATGACGTGTCCTTTACCACTAATTTTTACCTATAACAGCTACAAAGGAATCTGGGAATACCGGTCTTGAAAAAGTAGGAGAAGATGACATAAGGGGAGTAGCGGCTGAAACTGCAAAAGAGAAGAAGGGTTAGTAAAAAAAATAAATAATATAATAATAATAAAAAATAGCATAAGGGCAGAGTCACCTACCTGGATCTACGAGGAGATCCTTAGATACCGCTCTAGCCGGGCACCTTCAAAGGCGTCACAAGTAGGATACTCAAAGTTAGTGTAACTGTTGTCCTAGACCCTCCTGAGAACCCCCCTGGATTCTGCAGATAGTACTCTCATGCTCCACTTGTCTTTTTTAGTGAATTGGGTGGGAACCGGATATTCAGTCCCCCTATGTGCACCGACTGGCCCTAGTCTCCTTCAACCACGACCAATTCAGTTCAGGTCTGGTTGTATTTCACGTTCGCCTCGGGTACGGTGAACTTCATCTTGTTCTTGGGCCTTAGGTAAAATTGACCCCGGCGTACCAAGTTCGCTACTTAGTAGATGTAGCGGATTTCATTGTAGCCGGGCTCCTTCAGCAGTCATCTTTTTCACACTGCTCCTTCCACAGCACCAGGAACCTTGTCAGGTTCTTCCAGACCCAGGTGAGATTTGTAAGGGAGCCAGCTCTAAAGTGATGAGGGCTCTGTGGAGGGTAAGATAAAGAGGAAGCTGGACCCTGCACTCGAAGGCGGCAATATGAATTAATATGCGGCTGGAGAAGGGGTGTATACGTCATAGCCCCGGTGCGGGAAAGACAGAGAGATATAGTATAGGATCCTATAAACCCTCCTCATGTGAATTAGGGTGTCGACTGTACAGACCGAATATGGGGTGATCTGGCCATCATGAAAGGAAGACAAGGATCCAACGTGAATTCTAGTAGATTCTATAGCCGGAATATTATCCTCCTCCTCCTCATCATCATCAGCATCCTCGTCGTCCTTCTCGTCCACTATCTGAACTGGGTCTTCAGGTCTATTATGGAAAGCCGACCTGATTCGGGGATTCCTGCCAGAGCGACAACGCTTTAACGGGGTACCTTCACCAACAACGTCGCCCTCATCTCGACCTTGTTTCTTTCCTTTACTCGCTGGGGAACTCTTACCTGACTCCACCCGCTGCATATTCAAGAGGTCGTCAAGGCTATTAGGTGGGTTAGGAGAAGTTGGACGGGGATTTGGGGAAGTAGGTTGAGAATTTAATGAAGCTAGAGGAAGGTCTGGTGTAGGAAAGTTTGGTGTAGGAAGGTTTGGTGTAGAAGTAGGGAGCTTCGATGGTGATGCCATCATAGTAGAAGAAAGAAGGAAAAGAAGATTCTTAAGGAAGAAAGACTCGAGAGAGAAGAAAGATTGATTCTTGATTTTTTTGAAAGTACTAGTGAGTGTGAGCAAGTGAGGGAGAGAGTGGTGTACTTATAAACAGGGTGGACGGTTATGGAATAGAAAAGGAAATGTGGAATAATGACTGGAGACGTGTTTGAGGCGGTTTGAGAAAGTCGTGCCAAAACGGCTCGTTTAAAATCTGGGGAGCAATCATCATCTGACGTGTGGACCATGCATTAAATACCATCGTATCCAAGGAAGATTTCCTTCTTAGTATTGGAAGCCAGCCAGACGAGAGTAGACAAGCGGACGGGATAGAAAATCCTTCAAGCGAACTAAGAATCCTAACCCCAACCCCAGCGGGGTACCGGTGTTCAAGTCAAGGGGACTTCTGTTAACCACTAAAAATGGCAAGGGTCAAAGAAGAATTTTCTATCAACATAGGAAGATAAATCGAGATAGAAATACATCTTGAAAGAGCATCTCGATACCCCGACACCTTACAAATTGGCCAAGTACAACCTCCTACCAGTCCAAATCAGAGTCAAGGGTCCCTAGACTCAAAAGGTACCAAGAAACACGGAAGGGAAAATTCCAGAAACTCCACTGCTGCTGGATCATAGTACCCCTCTGCCATCCGGAATCCCGGGTACCCCGATACACTCATACAAAATTAAATGAACGGGGAGAAGGCAAAATACCTGAGTACCCCGATCCTACCTAAAGCTAGCCAACCAAGCAATAAATATCAGGTTAGCAAACTACTAAGTATCAAGACAGCATAAGGTACGCCGAAGATCAAACTGCATAGAAAGGACATGCATAACGACAGCGTTTTAATAACAAGGAAATGGTTTCTTTCTCGCCACTTAGAGAGTCCTATTTGAAATACAAGATGACTCCGTCAAAAGCCCGCCAAATAAAGGATCTCTAGATTCCTAGAAAGAAAGGGACGATATTCTCCCCAATCGCCATGGAATGCTCCAAAAACTCTAGGTCACAAGACCGAATTCAAAGGAGTGCATGGCAAGAAACGAGACCTGTATATACATCGCATTATCACATGAAAAAGGACCGCAACCAGAGGCTTAACCTTACTTTTCGCTTTCCACTTGTCGATAGATATGAGAGCTCCATCGCCATTGCCAACTGAGTATTTTTATCCTTTCACCTTAGCTATTTAAAATCCCCACTGTATTCCTATCATGCTTTATAGTCAATAAAGAAGGGTTGTATGTGATACCATTATTGCATTAATCTTTTGTCCATCATTATCACTATTTTCACAGGTTCTACTAGGAAGTCAAGGGTATCGAACTACTTGATACCTCTCTGACTGAGGTCTACCTTGATTTTATTCATATTAAATTGTTAATTGGAAAAATCACCCCAGTGACAATTTTCGGTTAACACATATCTATCTCTATGTTCTATTCTCTTGCTTTAATTGATTTCCAATATTGGCTTGTCTTGGATACACCTTCTTAGCATGTTGATTTGGAATCTACTTGAGTAGGCAACTAGGTATACACCCTATTTGGTTATCTAATGCTCTATTGAATGGAAGGATTTCCGAAAATCCAGCTTAATAACCATGGTCTTAATCTAATCTCGAATGGGTGGCCTTCACTATACACCCTAGGTCGGCCACTTGTGAGAGAATTAGAAGCCTTCACTATACACCCTAGGTTGGCTACATTAGTGATTTTGCAAGAACTAACCTTCGAGTAGAATCCAGTTAATAACCTCGAGCCTCATCTAATCTCAAATGGGTGGCCTTCACTATACACCCTAGGTTAGCCACTTGCGAGAGAATCGGAAGTCATAATTATACACCCTAGGATGGCTACATTAGTAAGAGGTTGAGCCCTTAATAGATAGATGCCCATTCATGGTTAGAATCCTAAATGAGCAACTAGCATTATACACCCTAGGTTGACCCCTTACTAGAGATAAATAACCAACACTATACACTTAGGTTGGTTACATTTGCCCAATGTTCGCTTACGAGTTGACAAAATGATTTTGTGTCGTTTAAATTCTCTTGTCAAACACTATTTCAAAACCTAGCAATGCCTATAAGGGTTTTGAAAAACACATGTATTGTGGCAAGCAAGGGTCGTCCATAGAGATCAGAATTTAGCTAAAACTAATTGATACTTAAGTGATATTAATGCAATAAAGATAAATGGTTGATGATATTGAAATGTGAAATGGCATATATAATAAGAAACTAGAAATGTAACTAAAAAATGGAATATGAATGTAACAAAAGATAGATATGATGGAGACTAGGGAGTTAACGGATTAGAAAGCAAACATTTGGGCAAATGTAATAAACTCATAATATGCACGTTTTAACGAATGTAGCCAACTTAGGGTGTATAGGTTGGCTATCTATCCCTAGCAAGGGGCCAACCTAGGGTGTATAGAAGTCCTTTGTTAGGTTGATAATTAGTGTTGGCATTAATTCCATATCAAAACGTGTTTATCTTGTAATGTTTAGTGGTTAGTAATTGAAGAATTTCGAAGACGAAGGACGTCTCAACCACAATTCGTTCAAGTTGCCGGCTTTTAAGAGATTCGGGCATTATCGGTCTACAAAGGTATTCAAAGACCTCTTATCTCTTACAAGGCTAGGCACACACTCACACATATCATTCTTGTGTGTCCCTTCATGATTTAACTTCATTTACATTTCACTTTCACACACTTGGCAAAATATGCTCATGCATTTATATTTAGTTAATAAACTTTGTGTTTTGCATTTTCTAGGACTATGTCCGGAAACTAGCATATGTGTGTGTCTTTGTGTTTGTATGTTTCTGTATTTTGTGTTTAGGACTTGAACATGTTCTTATTCAATGCCTTATTGAGTTCCGATTGTTTCGGTTACTCATTCATAAGGTTTCGAGTCCAAATAAGTTGACTATGCCACTTTACGTTCTCTTTCGTTGAGTTGACTTCATCGATGATTTCCGAGATGATTTCTCAACCGTTTTTTCAAAGTTGTATAGTCATCGTCGTGCGTGAGAGAGTCATGGTTCGTAATCCAAAAACGGATTCGAATTCGGAGTTCGGACGCCCGAGATACGGGCCGACGAACCGAGGGAGCGCGCGAGAGGACAGCCCAGGCCGTGGGCCACATGGGCTGGCCGTGGTTGAGGCCGTGGGCCCCACGGCCTGGAGCAGCCTCTGCTCCCGTGTGGGCCACGCGCCCCCCATGGCCAGGGGGTGACGTGGCACCAACTGGTTGGCCGAAATCCTCCCTCTCTCTCTCCTATTTCTTCCCTCTCTCTCTCTCCATTTTGAAAAATTCAAGAAGAAAATTTCAGTTTCCCGTAATACATTCTCTCCAATGTTTCCAAACTTCAAAACACCATATCTTCCTCATACGGAGTCGGATTTGAGTAATTCAAGTTGGAGAGTGTTCGTATTTGAGTCCTCTAACATCTCCAAGTGATTTGGTGGCTGTTTGATCGTGATTTCAAGTGGTTGAACACTGATTTCCGAATCAGCTGCAGAATCCGAGGTATGGGTCTCAACTTTGGGATTTCTTGTTATTTGACCTTCCATTTGCTTGGGGTTTCTTCTTCTATATCTATGTTATTGTTTGGTAAAAGCTATTTGGAAAGATAGCTTGATTATCATTCTAATTGAAACTCAATTTGTGGACTAATGTTGACTAGATTCTATGATTCTAGGTTTTACATATGTTTGTGAGTTGTATTGTGATTAGAATGGCATCTTAGGTTGTTTGATACTTAATTGAATTAATTTTGTGTTAAAATGACTTTGAGATTTGATTTGATCCTTTGATTATTAAAATCTAGGATTTGTGTATTTGTTTGTGATTTAGAGAATATAGGTTTTGATTGATGTAAATCTCAAAACCTTGCTCTATATTTTTGTCTAGTATATTGATTGATTTTAATCTCATATATCTAGCTTTTAATTGTATATTGATAGCATCTTGAATTTGTATTTCATGAACATTTTGTGATTCAAGTGTTATGTGTGTGAATGAGACTTTGAGTATATGTGTTAGGTGTTTCACATGCTTAGGTTTCTATTCATGTATTTTTGCATCTAGACTTGATTATTTGTGATTTCACATGTTTAGGTCTATTTGTGCCATAGAATGTATTGATCACATATTCTATGTTGTATTGAATGTTTGCATCATTTGCATTCACATGATCACACTAGGAAGTCCTTGTAAAAGGCATGAAGTCTTGGTTAGAGTCGGGATGACTCGGATAGCCAAGCAAGAAGTCTTGCCTAGAGTCGGGATGACTCGGATAGGTAAGCAAGGAGTCATGGCTAGAGTCGGGAGGACTCGGATAGTCATGCATGGGAGGCTCCCTAGAGGCAAGAGTGCCTTGGATAGGGAGTTGGCTATTGTATTGGTAGGCCTAGGCGTATGGTTAGACATAGAGTCCGATAGAGCGGGGTACACAGGGAGGTGTATGCACTCTTGAGGAATTTCTAATCTACCATCGATGTTGGTTGTGTGTGATGTCCAATATATGGTGGTTCCGCATCATTGAGGGATTTCACACTTTCCAATAGGGTTGGGTAGGCTTAGACTTCACTAGGTTGGGTGAGCTAAAGATTGGTCACTTTGTGAATGTTCTATGTTTGCTTTCCAATAATATAGTACCCAATGGTTGTAGTTCAACCCGTGGATGTTTCCTCCCTGGAGGTTTTACCACGTTAAAAAATCCCTTGTGTTAATTCTTCCTATCTCTTTCTCTTATATTTTAATTGTATATTTTATTGTCTTGATTCATAATATCCACATGTGATGTATTGTGAAGCAAGTCTTTGTATAGTGTGATTAGTGTATTCATTCTATAGATCTAATTTGTATCTTTGATTCTTTTATATATTGTAATTTTTGTATAGTGACATTTTGATCACTCTTATAACACATTGAACATCTTATGAAATACAAGCTTATTTTGTTGTGTTGTTTATTTGCTATTTTACCTCACATAACTTGTTGATATACTTAGACGTTGCTCTTATGATTGTATTATTGTATTGTCTATGTATGTCTTCCTTGGCTTATTGTGTTGTGTGTAAGGCTACCTTGAGGGACAAACGAATGTTTGTTCAAGGGTTTGAAAAAGGTGTAAAAACCTATTCACCCCCCTCTAGGTATGCTTTAAGCAATTTAACTTCGTTTGTGTACATTCAATTGGTATCAGAGCGGGTCGTCGGACGGCACTCGACGAGATCCGGTTTATACTTACAAGTGGATTGCTTAGGTTTTTACTAGAATGGTTTTCCAAGATGATGTGATGACCGAAAGGGCTTCGAATTCTAGGCCTCCTCTTCTCAAGGGTCACAACTACGGGTTTTAGGAAATTGAGGATGAAGGCTTACATCCGATCTATTGATGAGAGAGCTTGGATGACCGTTGAAGAACGGTTACCTTGCTCCTAACAAGATTGAGGATGGAGTGACCGTTTCCAAGCCTAGGAGTGAGTGGTCTACTAATGAGTTTGAGTTAGCAAAATGGCATCATCGGGCGGTGAATGCTATTTTTGGAGGTGTTGATAGTAGGCAATTTTCCTACATTCAAAATCTATAAACCGCTAAGGAGGCATGGGAGGCTCTCCAAGTCACCAATGAGGGGACTAAAGCGGTGAAGAAGTCTCGTCTTCAATTGCTCACTTCCCAATTTGAGGTTTTGCAAATGGGTGAGGAAGACAAGTTTGTTGACTTCCAAGATAAGCTTCTAGACATCGCCAACCAATGCCAAGCACTTGGTACTCCTATCTCCGGTGAGAGGCTAAATTGGAAGATTCTTAGATCACTTCCAAAGAGGTTCAAAGCCAAGGTTACCGCCATTGAAGAGAGCAAAGACGTTGACGTCATGAGCATAGATGAGTTGCTAGGATCTCTTCAAACTTTTGAGGCGTGCATGAAACCAAAGGCTAAGAACAAGGGTTTAGCTCTCAAGGTTGTCAAGGAAGCTAGTAGTAGCGATGATGATGAGGAGATGGCGTTATTGGTTAGGAAGTTTAGGAAGTTCATGAGGAAAGGTGCCAAGTCAAGTGGCAAGTACTCAAGGGACAAGGAAGTCAAGAAGTCCTTTACTCCACCTCATGAGAGGAGTGGCCATGCTAAGAGCAATAGGAAAGTTCAATGCTTCAAGTGCAAGAAGCTTGGACATTATGCTTCGGATTGTCGTAGTGGTGATTCTAAGAAGGGACAAGAAGGGAAAGGCTATGGCGGCTACATGGAGTGAAGATGATGCCTCTAGTGATGAGGAGAGCTCAAGTGATGAGTCTTCTAGTGAAGAAGAGCTAGTAAGCAACTTTGTTTCATTCATGGCTTCTCACTCTACTCTAGAGGATGTTAATCAAGATTCGTTGGATAAGGAGATTGATCAAAGTCATCAAGAGTGTTTAAGTGATAATCCATCCTACATTGATCTTTTGGCTAAGGTGAAGTTTCTTGAGGAGAAGTTGAAATTAGCCTTGAGTGAGATTGATGAGAAGGAGGACTTGATCAAGATTTAAGTGGATGAGTTTGTTGCTACAACTCGTAGGCTCTTGTGTGAAAAGAATGCTATTGAAAAGAAGCTTTGCGAAGTTGAGGGTATTTTGCTTGAAAAGGATATGATCATCTCTAATATGAACTTAGAGAGCTCAAGTGTAGCGGTGGTTGAAGAGAAGCTCATAGAAGCATCACTTCCTACTAGTGAAGCTATCATTGAAGAGAAAGCTCCTAAGAAGAGACGTTCCAAGAAGAAGAACAAATTGAAGAATAAGGTACCCCTTGAAACTCCCATTTGTCCTCCACCACCACCGGAAGGTAAAATCTCTCCTTTTGTTCCCATATGTCATTTTTGCAATACCTTAGGCCATATCAAGCCCAAGTGCTATAAATTCATTGAATATTGCAACTTAGAAAATGCATCTAGGAATAGAGAGATTGGACCTAATTCTATGCATGCTAAAGCTTTTGAATATGGAAAGCATTGATAATTTGTCAAAGCATGTTAAGAATGTCCGGAAGGTGAAGAATGCATATCCTACAAAATTTGACCATGCATGTGTTGCTAACAATGTTGAGAAAAAGAGTATTAATGATATTATTGTGAATCAAGTTGTGGAAGAACTTTACTCTAGGTTCAACATTGTGGTCAAAGAGAATCTTGATGATGTTCGTGTATGTCCACCCAAGACAAAATTTGTCAAGGGTGAGTGCTCTTACCATTAGTGTAAGTTGCACATGTGAGTTAGCTTTAAGACTAGTGTCGTTGATAAGAAGCTTAGCTTTTTGCTTTGTATCTTTACAACTTGACATGAACTTAGCTATCTCACTTTGTTTGTTATTATAGTCAAAATTTGTTGATTAACTTTTGAGAAGTTTTTTTTTGGAATCTATATGATAACATTATTGTTATGGCTTTTAGAGAAAGTCATTTTTTTTGTTGATGTTGAGTTGGATTACATTGTCTTTAGTCTCTTGGAATCGACACACCTATAACTTGTAGTCATGAGGACTTACAAGCCAAGAGGACTCATAAAAAGGGTGAAGGCTTTGTATTTGGTGAAAATAGCTTGCGAAGGTATCTCTATATCATATTGCTTGCTTACTTGATTTTTCATCTATCAACTCATTGTTTGTATCACATTCATGAAGCATGTCATAATTGAGAACTAATATAGTGTTTATATGGTCCTCTTTGACATTTGCTAGTTTAAGATCTTTTGGTGATAAGTGTTGCATTGATCTTATTTCATGAAGTGTGTTGTTATTTGTATGATTGTTGAGTGGCTTAATTTTTGAATAATGTGAGCTTCATATTCTTTGATAGCTACTCTCTTGAGAAGTAGAGATCTTAAGTAAGTCTCTTTACTTGCTTCTAGATCATGTGCTTTTAAGCCTTGAAATTGGTTTCAAAAATGCACTTTGCTTCTCTTGTATGTTTTGTTAAGTATGTTGAGCTTGATTGATGTTCGCTTTGGATACACCTTGAAGTCCTAAGGACTAGTACATTTAAAAATGACCAATGGTTGGTATCCATTTGCTTCGGCAACATAGAACTCAACGAGCACCCTCATAGGAAAGGGCTACACACCTTGGTTGTGAAGCCACCCAATGTAGGAAAGGGCTACACCATTGTGATGAGTGAAAGCCGCCATGAGGTGTATATGTTTATGTTAGAAAAATCAAAGAAGTGTTGAATTGAATCATAAAAAAAAAATCTTTGATTCAAGCCTTAAAAAAATAAATAAATAAAAAATAATAAAAGGCTTTTGGAGTATAGTTGAATAATCAAATGAGCTCGGGTTGACAAATAGAAATGGGTTGACGAGCCACATGCACACACACGCTCACATGTTGAAATCTATTCTCTTTATAAGCAAAATTTCGGATGATAACCAGGTTTGACCTTTTTATGGAAATGGCCTAAGATGAATAGATGTTGAAATTGTATGTATGCTTAATTATCAAACTACTTCTTTTCATATACTTGAAGCAAAATCTTCACACACTCACTTTTGCTTAATTAGTATTTGTGGTACTTTAGCAATTATTGATGACATATGAGAGTGATTGAAAATCTTGATGTAACTCTCTTAGATATGTGAAGCTTATTTGCAAATCTAATAAAAATTGCTTGTGATGTGATTGTGTGGTGATTTTTGTGAACATTTGTCTATCTTGATTTTAGATGAGGCACTTGTCAAGGGGGAGCATAATATGCTAAATTCTTGTTCTCTTTTATGACATGTTCACATGTTCTTCAAGGTTGTTATTTGTTGGCATTATTCTTATTTTTGATAAGTCATGAAGATGCTATGATAAATTATTATTTGCCTGGTGATTTATTAAATATAGTGTTTTGCCTTTGTATATGTTTATTGGTTTCTTATTTGTTTCTTTGTTTCCTCTCACTTTGGTTTTTAGTTTGTTTTGTGTTGCAAGATTATGGGAAAAGCAAAGAAGGTTGGTGGAAATACTTCTTCAACTCCCATTGCCAAGTCCAAACCCTACAATTTCTTCCAAAATTTCCAAAGGTAACAAAGTTGATGAATTGGGAATTTTTGGTTGCAAAAAGATAATTCAAGAAAGAGGTATTGACTTGGACTCTTAGTGTTGGATCCTATGTTTATGATGTGCTTAAGAGTAGAAATTGGATTTCATGGGTGAACATGTTAGGAATCTCAAATGAGACCGTTGTTAGAGAGTTTTATCATGCTTACAAATCCGGTTCTACTGTGACTAGTGCTACTCTAAGCATAAGGAAAGTTGTCTTTAGAGTTTGTCCTAGGAAGGTTAATGAATTTCTTAACTTGCCCGATGACATTGAATCGGAATTCCTTGATGTTGATATCTTGGAAAACCTTGATTTAATGGGTAAGACTCTATGTGATGATAATGATTTTGTGTGGGGGGAAACGTGCTTTTATTAGGCAAGGTGAGCTAACAAAAATTAGTGCATTTTGGCATTTATTTGTATGCTCCAATCTTGTTGTTTCTACTAATGCTTCGGAGCTTAATAGAGACAAGATTAAGATTGTATATGCCTTGGTTACTAACCAACCTATAAACCTTGGTGAATTGCTTGTGGAGCAAATTCAAATTGCGGCTTGTACTAGTCGTTTGGACAAGAAATTGGCTTTTCTGGGGTTTATAACTCAATTGTGCTTAGCTAAAGGTGTGAGGAATCTTGATGGTGATGTTATGCTTCTTCCCTTAGAGAAGTTGAGTGAGAAACGTATGGCAACCATGTCGTACAAGGACAAGGGAAAGTCTAATGATGTACTTAGGCTTTTTGGTGATTCTCTTGATTCTAACCATGTCCCTAACTCACCTGCTCTTCCTAGTTGGGCTTTAAAATTGAGGAAAGAGGTTGAAGAATCTCATAGGTTGATTAAGGCGTCACAAAGGAAGATTGAAGACCTTAGTGCCAAGCTTGTTGCTCAAGATGAGAGGATCAAAGAGTTGGAAGGAAAATCAACTCCAACAAGGCAATATGTGAGATCCGCACACCGTTCTTCTTTCCTTGGTGGCACAAGTGGCTAGAGAGCTTCATGAGGTATATTTTCTTACTCTTTCCCTTTGGCTTCATATCATGTCAAAAAGGGGGAGAAATATGAGAAACTATGGGAGAAATCTAGCTTACTTAGTCTTATGTTAGCTGTTTTATATTTTTGTATATTTGGTATCTAGCTTGAACTATATGGCATGTAATATTTTTTTGTTGAATCTTGGCTTAGAATATATTGATGGATAGTATGTATTAAGGGGGAGCATACTTGATCCATTTGAACTTATATGTTACTATTTTCTTGCCTAAGATTGGATATTGCCATACTTGTTGTCTCTTGGATATTCTTGTGCTTTCAAGTTCTTTTTAGGTGACATCAAGAGAAGACCAAGATGAAGTTCAAGACTTGTTATTATAATTTGTGTCTATATGTGTAACTCATTGTACTCATTGTGACCAAATTTTCTTTGTAATTGTTTTAGTGTTTGTTTAAGGGTTTTGACATGGAATTTGCCAAAGGGGGAGATTGTTAGGTTGATAATTAGTGTTGGCATTAATTCCATATCAAAACGTGTTTATCTTGTAATGTTTAGTGGTTAGTAATTGAAGAATTTCGAAGACGAAGGACGTCTCAACCACAATTCGTTCAAGTTGCCGGCTTTTAAGAGATTCGGGCATTATCGGTCTACAAAGGTATTCAAAGACCTCTTATCTCTTACAAGGCTAGGCACACACTCACACATATCATTCTTGTGTGTCCCTTCATGATTTAATTTCATTTACATTTCACTTTCACACACTTGGCAAAATATGCTCATGCATTTATATTTAGTTAATAAACTTTGTGTTTTGCATTTTCTAGGACTATGTCCGGAAACTAGCATATGTGTGTGTCTCTGTGTTTGTATGTTTCCGTATTTTGTGTTTAGGACTTGAACATGTTCTTATTCAATGCCTTATTGAGTTCCGGTCGTTTCGGTTACTCATTCATAAGGTTTCGAGTCCAAATAAGTTGACTATGCCACTTTACGTTCTCTTTCGTTGAGTTGACTTCATCGATGATTTCCGAGATGATTTCTCAACCATTTTTTCAAAGTTGTATAGTCATCGTTGTGCGTGAGAGAGTCATGGTTCGTAATCCGGAAACGGATTTGAATTCGGAGTTCGGACGCCCGAGATACGGGCCGACGAACCGAGGGAGCGCGCGAGAGGACAGCCCAGGCCGTGGGCTACATGGGCTGGCCGTGGTTGAGGCCGTGGGCCCCACGGCCTGGAGCAGCCTCTGCTCCCGTGTGGGCCACGCGCCCCCCACGGCCAGGGGGTGACGTGGCACCACCTGGTTGGCCGAAATCCTCCCTCTCTCTCTCCTATTTCTTCCCCCTCTCTCTCTCCATTTTGAAAAATTCAAGAAGAAAATTTCAGTTTCCCGTAATACATTCTCTTCAATTTTTCCAAACTTCAAAACACCATATCTTCCTCATACGGAGTCGGATTTGAGTGATTCAAGTTGGAGAGTGTTCGTATTTGAGTCCTCTAACATCTCCAAGTGATTTGGTGGCTGTTTGATCGTGATTTCAAGTGGTTGAACACTGATTTCCGAATCAGCTGCAGAATCCGAGGTATGGGTCTCAACTTTGGGATTTCTTGTTATTTGACCTTCCATTTGCTTGGGGTTTCTTCTTCTATATCTATGTTATTGTTTGGTAAAAGCTATTTGGAAAGATAGCTTGATTATCATTCTAATTGAAACTCAATTTGTGGACTAATGTTGACTAGATTCTATGATTCTAGGTTTTACATATGTTTGTGAGTTGTATTGTGATTAGAATGGCATCTTAGGTTGTTTGATACTTAATTGAATTAATTTTGTGTTAAAATGACTTTGAGATTTGATTTGATCCTTTGATTATTAAAATCTAGGATTTGTGTATTTGTTTGTGATTTAGAGAATATAGGTTTTGATTGATGTAAATCTCAAAACCTTGCTCTATATTTTTGTCTAGTATATTGATTGATTTTAATCTCATATATCTAGCGTTTAATTGTATATTGATAGCATCTTGAATTTGTATTTCATGAACATTTTGTGATTCAAGTGTTATGTGTGTGAATGAGACTTTGAGTATATGTGTTAGGTGTTTCACATGCTTAGGTTTCTATTCATGTATTTTTGCATCTAGACTTGATTATTTGTGATTTCACATGTTTAGGTCTATTTGTACCATAGAATGTATTGATCACATATTCTATGTTGTATTGAATGTTTGCATCATTTGCATTCACATGATCACACTAGGAAGTCCTTGTAAAAGGCATGAAGTCTTGGTTAGAGTCGAGATGACTCGGATAGCCAAGCAAGAAGTCTTGCCTAGAGTCGGGATGACTCGGATAGGTAAGCAAGGAGTCATGGCTAGAGTCGGGAGGACTCGGATAGTCATGCATGGGAGGCTCCCTAGAGGCAAGAGTGCCTTGGATAGGGAGTTGGCTGTTGCATTGGTAGGCCTAGGCGTATGGTTAGACATAGAGTCCGATAGAGCGGGGTACACAGGAGGTGTATGCACTCTTGAGGAATTTCTAATCTACCATCGATGTTGGTTGTGTGTGTTGTCCAATATATGGTGGTTCCGCATCATTGAGGGATTTCACACTTTCCAATAGGGTTGGGTAGGCTTAGACTTCACTAGGTTTGGTGAGCTAAAGATTGGTCACTTTGTGAATGTTCTATGTTTGCTTTCCAATAATATAGTACCCAATGGTTGTAGTTCAACCCGTGGATGTTTCCTCCTTGGAGGTTTTACCACGTTAAAAAAATCCCTTGTGTTAATTCTTCCTATCTCTTTCTCTTATATTTTAATTGTATATTTTATTGTCTTGATTCATAATATCCACATGTGATGTATTGTGAAGCAAGTCTTTGTATAGTGTGATTAGTGTATTCATTCTATAGATCTATTTGTATCTTTGATTCTTTTATTTATTGTAATTTTTGTATAGTGACATTTTGATCACTCTTGTAACACATTGAACATCTTATGAAATACAAGCTTATTTTGTTGTGTTGTTTATTTGCTATTTTACTCACATAACTTGTTGATATACTTAGACGTTGCTCTTATGATTGTATTATCGTATTGTCTATGTATGTCTTCCTTGGCTTATTGTGTTGTGTGTAAGGCTACCTTGAGGGACAAACGAATGTTTGTTCAAG
Organism: Acer saccharum; assembly: GCA_030490815.1. Taxonomy (NCBI): domain Eukaryota; kingdom Viridiplantae; phylum Streptophyta; class Magnoliopsida; order Sapindales; family Sapindaceae; genus Acer; species Acer saccharum. The sequence continues at coordinate 27,438,979 of CM059873.1, forward strand.
GGTTTGAAAAAGGTGTAAAAACCTATTCACCCCCCCCCCCCCCCCCTCTAGGTATGCTTTAAGCAATTTAACTTCGTTTGTGTACATTCAGCCTTCTACTAGGGATTGATCCCTCCTAAACAACTAACCTAGGGTGTATAGTGTCGGTTGCTCTGTTAGGACCCTAACAATGAAGCTTGCATATCTATCTCGGGCTCAACCGATACTAGTGTAGCCAATCTAAGGTGTATAGAAGAGGCTTCTAAGCCTCTCAAAAGAGCCGTCCTAGGATGTGTAGAAACGAACACCCATTTGAAGTTAGATGAAGAGCGCGGTTATCGAGCTGGGATTACGAGAATCCCAGTTATTCATGAGAGCAATAAACAACTGTATAGGATGTATATCTAGTTGCCTAAAAACATAGAATCCAAGGTAAGCTTGCAAAGAGAGTGTATCTAAGACAAGTAAATCCAATGAAATCCATTCATACTCTTGAATAAATCATTAGAAGATAGACATATAAAAGAAATAAAGCTTATATACAAAAGCCCAATCATTCACAAACTAATCCATAGACCCCCTTAGTGGGGTTTAGTTACTCATTTACAATAATGAAAATAAGAGAAAAGATGAGGAATAACCCTTGAAGATCATCTCCACCTTGATGTTCCCTTAGATGTTGAGTAGAAAGAGTATGAAGTGAGAAGAAATGGATTCGTAGGTCTAGTTACAATTTTCAGAATTTCTAAGTGTAAAAAGCTAATAATAACGTTACACACACTTTCTATTTATAGCCCCCCAAAATAGATTACAAATCAGCTTTAAAATAATATCTGATGTGAGGGAGTGCAGGTGGAGTGCGGGTCAGTGACTTGCACTCACCCGCACTTTATCATTTCCTTCGACTTTGGACTCCCGGATCTGGGTAGTATTACGGGTGAAGTGCGGTTGGATAACCCAAACTCACCTGCACTTTGACAATCTTCAGCAATCAGGTCCTCTGGTTTGGGCAATAGTGCCGGTGAAGTACGGTTGGGACCCGCACTCACCCGCACTTTATCTGTTTTCAGCAATCAGGTCTTTGGTCTGAGCAGTAGTGTGGGTGAAGTGCGGTTGGGACCCGCATTTTATCTGTTTTCAACAATCAGGTCCTCTACTCTAGGCACGAGTGCGGGTCAAGTGCAGTTGGGACCCGCACTGTTGTAGCCTCTAATGCTTTTCTCCCTCTTTTTGCAACTCTTGGTCCTCTTTTCGCCTGAAAGTCCCGCAATACGCTCTAATCACTCGAAATGGGGAAATGCCTGCAAATACGAACATAGAGCCCATAAGCGACGCTAAAACGCACGAAAATGACACAAAGGTTATGGATTTGAGGGCCGAAATATACAACATATTTGGCACAATCAAATACCCCCAAACCAAACCTTTGCTCGTCATCGAGCAAAACATGATAAAACAAATAAGACGAACTGACAACTGACTCGACTAAAAAATTCCTAGAAACTTAAACAACAATTTCAAAAAGGGTTGCAAGTCCAACTAGTGATGTGATACAAAAATGTGTGATTGAGTGAAGTAAACATATGAATATTATCTAAAGCAACTTGGAGATACCAAAAGGAAGCTCGCACGAACATGAGTCCCACAACTAAAGGTACTTGTTAACCTCCAAAAATGGTGGGGACCAAAGAAAAATTTTCCATCAGGTTCGAAAAAGGAGTCGGGGTAGAAAACAACAGTTTTTAAAGGTACCTCAGAACCCCGCCTACCTACAATGAAGTTAGGATATTAAAATCCACCTACCCCGGCCAGATCTAGAACCTTCAGGACCAAGAAAGCATCAGGAAGACCACAAAGACAAGGCCCCAGAGACACTACTATCACAAGGTCTTAACACCTACTGTTAGGTTGATAATTAGTGTTAGCATTAATTCCATATCAAAACGTGTTTAACTTGTAATGTTTAGTGGTTAGTAATTGAAGAATTTCGAAGACGAAGGACGTCTCAACCATTATTCGTTCAAGTTGCCGGCTTTTAAGAGTTTCGGACATTATCGGTCTACAAAGGTATTCAAAGACCTCTTATCTCTTACAAGGCTAGGCATACACTCACACATATCGTTCTTGTGTGTCCCTTCATGATTTTATTTCATTTACATTTCACTTTCACACACTTGGCAAAATATGCTCATGCATTCACATTTAGTTAATAAACTTTGTGTTTTGCACTTTCTAGGACTATGTCCGGAAACTAGCATTTGTGTGTGTATTTGTTGATCGGTTCATTTCTATACATGTTTAAGGCCCCGAATTCCTAGTATTTATGCTTTGTTCTTGAGTAAATTAGGTTGTTTAATGTGTTTGTTGAGCATGTGTAGGTCCATTCCATTCTAGTGGTGTTAAATCTTATTTTGGAAGAAAAGGAATCAAAAGATGGAGAAAATGAGCAAATTGGAAGAAACAATGAAAAGATGATTTTCGGCCAGTGCAGAACCTCTATGTTGCGGGGCCCATATCTCTCATTTCCGGTTGAATTGTGTGTCCTACCACCTATGGATTGAAAGCCCCGAAAGTCTAGTTTCCGACGCACCTTTCGGATCGCAATTCCGATATTCCTAGAAGAAGTTATGACCGATTTAGTAACCGAAGGTCAGGCCTGAAATGTTTATCGCGGCCCAGACCGCCCACCGTGCAACTTGCCTGGGCAGCGACATGGGCAGCGAGCCATAACAGAACAAGTCCGCTTCTTGTGCAGCTGTGGAGGCAACTTGCTTGGGCAGTGACCTGGGCAGCGGTAATTCGTAAATTTGGTTCGTTTGGGACATCAAGTAACCTATTTTTGAGAGGATTATATATAGAAATTGATATCTTATTTTGAGGGGAGAGCCACCACAAGGGGATTAGACCCAAAAACACCATTCTTTCACATTCATTCATTCCATTCAATTATTCATTCACATCATCCATCCTTGGAGGATTCTTGGAAGCAAGAAGAAGGAGATTTCCAGCCAAGAAGCTATCAAGATAAATATGGGTTTTCTCTTCATCTCTTCTATGTTTTTGTTCTCTCCATTGATGTGTAACTAAACCTTTATTAGGGGACTGATGTAACCAATTTTGGACAACTCTATGTAATCAATTAGTCTATCTTTTTGTTAATCAATTGGGTTTTAGTCTTGTCTATTGAATTAATTGCTCTATATTACTGATTCATATTATTTTGTGGCCTCAATTGATATGAGTTTGTGCTTTAGTTTATCCATGAGATTAGGGTTTAGATGTGAATGGCCTTTCCATTTAAATCACAATCATAAGCTTAATAGATTTGAAAGTTAATGTTTGCATGGCCTTGTTGCATTGATTTGGCTTAGAGTTTTGTTCCAAAGGATTTCGTTACTATCACTTGACACATGGCCTTTGTGCGAGTGGTGGGAAGGAGATTCGTTCTTAATTGTTTATCAAAACAAGCCCTAAACTTTATTGAAGTGTTTATTGAGACTAATTGAGAGCATTGAGTGTCTAAGAAAGGTGCATCGATTCCCTAGTATCTCCCCATATATTCATTCTTTGATTTGATTATTCGTTGATTTGATTTGATTATTCGTTGATTTGATTTTAGTTCAAGTAGTCATAAATTAGGTTAATTTTAGAATTAAACAATTTTTCCAAAGAAAATCATTATGCAATTTAGTTTTCGCATTTAGAGTAGCCTTTGCTAGATTAATTGGTTTTAACTGATAAAATCGCCGATCCCAGTGAACGAACTTTCTTAGTAAATTGAACACAGATTTTACTGCATCATTTGTGTTTACATGTTTCTATATTTTGTGTTTAGGATTTGAACATGTTCTTATTCAATGCCTTATTGAGTTCCGGTCGTTTCGGTTACTCATTCATAAGGTTTCGAGTCCAAACGTGTTGACTATGCCACTTTATGTTCTCTTACGTTGTGTTCACTTCATCGATGATTTCTGAGATGATTTCTCAATCTTTTTTCAAAGTTGTATAGTTGTTATCGTGCGTGAGAGAGTCACGGTTTGTAATCCAAAAACGGATTCGAATTCGGAGTTCGGACGCCCGAGATACGGGCCGACGAACCAAGGGAGCGCGCGAGAGGACAGCCCAGGCCGTGGGCCACAAGGGCTGGCCGTGGTTGAGGCCGTGGGCCCCACGGCCTGGAGCAGCCTCTGCTCCCATGTGGGCCACGCGCCCCCCATGGCCAGGGGGTGACGTGGCACCACCTGGTTGGCCGAAACCCTCCTTCTCTCTCCTCCTATTTCTTCCCTCTCTCTCTCCATTTTGAATTTCCAAGAAGAAAAATTTTGATTTCCCGTCTAGAATTCTCTCCAATATTTCCAAACTTCAAAACACCATATCTTCCTCATCCGGAGTCGGATTTGAGTGATTCAAGTTGGAGAGTGTTCGTATTTGAGTCCTCTAACATCTCCAAGTGGTTTGGTGGCTGTTTGATCATGATTTCAAGTGGTTGAACACTGATTTCCGAATCAGCTGCAGAATCCGAGGTATGAGTCTCAACTTTGGGATTTCTTGTTATTTCACCTTCCATTTGCTTGGGGTTTCTTCTTCTATATCTATGTTATTGTTTTGTAAAAGCTATTTGAAAAGGTAGCTTGATTTTCATTCTAATTGAAACTCAATTTGTGGACTTATGTTGACTAGATTTTATGATTCTAGGTTTTACATTTGTTTGTGAGTTGTATTGTGATTAGAATGGCATCTTAGGTTGTTTGATACTTACTTGAATTAATTTTGTGTTAAAATGACTTTGAGATTTGATTTGGTCCTTTGATTATTAAAATCTAGTATTTGTGTATTTGTATGTGATTTAGAGAATATAGGTTTTGATTGATGTAAATCTCAAAACCTTGCTCTATATTTTTGTCTAGTATATTGATTGATTTTAATCTCATATATCTAGCTTTTAATTGTATATTGATAGCATCTTGAATTTGTACTTAATGAACATTTTGTGATTCAAGTGTTATGTGTGTGAATGAGACTTTGAGTATATGTGTTAGGTGTTTCACATGCTTAGGTTTCTATTCATGTATTTTTGCATCTAGACTTGATTAATTGTGATATCACATGTTTAGGTCTATTTGTGCCATAGAATGTATTGATCACATGTTCTATGTTGTATTGAATGTTTGCATCATTTGCATTCACATGATCACACTAGGAAGTCCTTGTAAAAGGCATGAAGTCTTGGTTAGAGTCGGGATGACTCGGATAGCCAAGCAAGAAGTCTTGCCTAGAGTCGGGATGACTCGGATAGGTAAGCAAGGAGTCATGGCTAGAGTCGGGAGGACTCGGATAGTCATGCATGGGAGGCTCCCTAGAGGCAAGAGTGCCTTGGATAGGGAGTTGGCTATTGTATTGGTAGGCCTAGGCGTATGGTTAGACATAGAGTCCGATAGAGCGGGGTACACGGGAGGTGTATGCACTCTTGAGGAATTTCTAATCTACCATCGATGTTGGTTGAGTGTGTTGTCCAATATATGGTGGTTCCGCATCATTGAGGGATTTCATACTTTCCAATAGGGTTGGGTAGGCTTAGACTTCACTAGGTTGGGTGAGCTAAAGATTGGTCACTTTGTGAATGTTCTATGTTTGCTTTCCAATAATATAGTACCCAATGGTTGTAGTTCAACCCGTGGATGTTTCCTCCTTGGAGGTTTTACCACGTTAAAAAATCCCTTGTGTTAATTCTTTCTATCTCTTTCTCTTATATTTTAATTGTATATTTTATTGTCTTGATTCATAATATCCACATGTGATATATTGTGAAGCAAGTCTTTGTATAGTGTAATTAGTATATTCATTCTATAGATCAATTTGTATCTTTGATTCTTTTATATATTGTATTTTTTGTATAGTGACATTTTGATCACTCTTGTAACACATTGAACATCTTATGAAATACAAGCTTATTTTGTTGTTATGTTTATTTGCTATTTTACCTCACATGACTTGTTGATATACTTAGACATTTTTCTTATGATTGTAACATCGTATTGTCTATGTATGTCTTCCTTGGCTTATTGTGTTATGTGTAAGGCTACCTTGAGGGACAAACGAATGTTTGTTCAAGGGTTTGAAAAAAGGTGTAAAAACCTATTCACCCCCCTGACGCGCCCCGTGACGGTCTATAATTAAAGTGTCCTCCGGCGGCGCCAATGACTCGATCGGCGCACGCGGGACACGCGATAGTTCTATAAACTACCGTAAAATAAATGGGGCACGTTTGTCTTTCCGCAAGCGCACGGATCGTTACGATCGCATAGCGGCAAATACGGTTCGTTCCACAGGGACACCGTGAGGTACCTTTTATCGGTTTTAGTCTTATATGTTATTTATTTTATTTACACTAATTACAACATATTTACATTATTTACATGCATTAAAAAGTAAATGGTGGAGGATGGCATGAAAGCATTTAAACTAACTAATAACTAAATTAAACTAAGATGGCATCTAATTAAATTACACTACAATTACACTAAGATCATTTTAATCTAAATTATACTACCACTAAGGATTGTCATCTCCTTAGTAACTAATTAATTTATCAACTAAACTACTACTACAATTATCTAAATTAATTTAACTAACTAACTAATTAAACTAATTACCATCTAATGCAATGATCTTCCAAAAGTGGTAATGAGAGATAGGATGTTGGGATATTGATGTACATATGTAATTATCCAATCAATTAGTTGATTCCTATTAACCTAGGATAGTCTTTAACATTTAATAAAGACACATGCATCAAGAGTTATTCATGCATGGTCCAAATTGTATTATATGCTAATTAACTTGTTAATTAATTCAACATATATATGAATTGAAACTCAATATAGAAAACCAACATATATCATAGATAATATACAAAGTACACCAAAACCCAACATCAATACTTAGTTACATAACTAAGGTGGTGTGGGTGTTCTTGGTGAAAAACTAAGTTACAATAAACTAACTAAACTATACTAAGCTAATTTAGACTAATTGTGATGTATTTGGATATTTTGGGAGGTAGTGTTTAGGTTAGGGGAGGAAAACTATATATAGGGGACTGTTTTGGGGAGGTTTTGGACGTGCAAAATTCCAAGTCGGTTGCTCCGGCGGGCTTGTCATCCATGGCCGGCGAGCTCTTGCTTGCCGCCGAAGCTCGCCGCGAAGAAATTGAAGACGGTGGCGAGTTCTGACCTTCTGGACCGCGGGAATGAAGTCGCCACATGAACCCGCCAAGAATTGGCGAGCTTGGATGCTCTGGAAGGCGGGAGAATGGCCGCTGAACCGAGCTTGAAGGTTTGCTCAACCATGGAGGTTTGGAGGATTTGTTGGAGTTGAAAACCTTTGCATGGGAGGCCAAAAGTGGGTGGAAAGTGACCGGGAGAATGGTGGCCGTCGATCTGGGCGGTCGGCCGCCGGAAACGGTGTCAAAAAACGGTCAAAAACGGCCACCGAAGTCACCAGGTCGGTACCGGTTTGGGTCGGGTCTGACCGGGTTGGGCCTGATAGGGTCGGGCTGACCCGGTTGCTTTGAGGAAGACGACCTGACGTCAGGCGTGACGCAGGTGGCATCCAAACGATGTTGTTCCAGGCTGCTGAGGTGATGTCGTCATCGTGACGTCATGCTGTTGTGCAAGAGAGCCAAAACGACGTCGTCCAGGGGCTGACGTGGCAGGTGTTCTGTGCGTTGGCTGGCTAATTACAGTTTGCACCCCTGATCTTTCCTCTATTCACAGAATCTTCAATAATTGCCCGAATATTGCACTTTTACCCCTGAATTGTCCAAAATGACATAATTGCCCCTGAACTTCCCTATTTACCTGAAACACTTATTTATCCGTTAAATACCCGGTTTTACCCGAGGAATAAGCACAAAAAGATAGGAAAAGGGAGCGCTAAATGTGAACATTTGGAGCGCGATCACCCCCCTCTCTAGGTATGCTTTAAGCAATTTAACTTCGTTTGTGTACATTCAATTGGTATCAGAGCGGGTCGTCGGACGGCACTCGACGAGATCCGGTTTACACTTACGAGTGGATTGCTTAGGTATTTGCTAGAATGGTTTTCCAAGATGATGTGATGACTGAAGGGGCTTCGAATTCTAGGCCTCCTCTTCTCAAGGGTCACAACTACGGGTTTTGGAAATTGAGGATGAAGGCTTACATCCGATCTATTGATGAGAGAGCTTGGATGACCGTTGAAGAAGGTTACCTTGCTCCTAACAAGATTGAGGATGGAGTGACCGTTTCCAAGCCTAGGAGTGAGTGGTCTACTAATGAGTTTGAGTTAGCAAAATGGCATCATCGGGCGGTGAATGCTATTTTTGGAGGTGTTGATAGTAGGCAATTCTCCTACATTCAAAATCTATAAACTGCTAAGGAGGCATGGGAGGCTCTCCAAGTCACCAATGAGGGGACTAAAGCGGTGAAGAAGTCTCGTCTTCAATTGCTCACTTCCCAATTTGAGGTTTTGCAAATGGGTGAGGAAGACAAGTTTGTTGACTTCCAAGATAAGCTTCTAGACATCGCCAACCAATGCCAAGCACTAGGTACTCCTATCTCCGGTGAGAGGCTAAATTGGAAGATTCTTAGATCACTTCCAAAGAGGTTCAAAGCCAAGGTTACCGCCATTGAAGAGAGCAATGACGTTGACGTCATGAGCATAGATGAGTTGCTAGGATCTTTTCAAACTTTTGAGGCGTGCATGAAACCAAAGGCTAAGAACAAGGGTTTAGCTCTCAAGGTTGTCAAGGAAGCTAGTAGTAGCGATGATGACGAGGAGATGGCGTTATTGGTTAGGAAGTTTAGGACGTTCATGAGGAAAGGTGCCAAGTCAAGTGGCAAGTACTCAAGGGACAAGGAAGTCAAGAAGTCCTTTACTCCACCTCATGAGAGGAGTGGCCATGCTAAGAGCAATAGGAAGGTTCAATGCTTCAAGTGCAAGAAGCTTGGACATTATGCTTCGGATTGTCCTAGTGGTGATTCTAAGAGGGACAAGAAGGGAAAGGCTATGGCGGCTACATGGAGTGAAGATGATGCCTCTAGTGATAAGGAGAGCTCAAGTGATGAGTCTTCTAGTGAAGAAGAGCTAGTAAGCAACTTTGTTGCATTCATGGCTTCTCACTCTACTCTAGAGGATGTTAATCAAGATTTGTTGGATAAGGAGATTGATCAAAGTCATCAAGAGTGTTTAAGTGATAATCCATCCTACATTGATCTTTTGGCTAAGGTGAAGTTTCTTGAGGAGAAGTTGAAATTAGCCTTGAGTGAGATTGATGAGAAGGAGGACTTGATCAAGATTCAAGTAGATGAGTTTGTAGCTACAACTCGTAGGCTCTTGCGTGAAAAGAATGCTATTGAAAAGAAGCTTTGCGAAGTTGAGGGTATTTTGCTTGAAAAGGATAGGATCATCTCAAATATGAACTTAGAGAGCTCAAGTGTAGCGGTGGTTGAAGAGAAGCTCATAGAAGCATCACTTCCTACTAGTGAAGCTATCATTGAAGAGAAAGCTCCTAAGAAGAAACGTTCCAAGAAGAAGAACAAATTGAAGAATAAGGTACCCCTTGAAACTCCCATTTGTCCTCCACCACCACCGGAAGGTAAAATCTCTCCTTTTGTTCCCATATGTCATTTTTGCAATACCTTAGGCCATATCAAGCCCAAGTGCTATAAATTCATTGAATATTGCAACTTAGAAAATGCATCTAGGAATAGAGAGATTGGACCTAATTCTATGCATGCTAAAACTTTTGAATATGGAAAGCATGATAATTTGTCAAAGCATGTTAAGAATGTCCGGAAGGTGAAGAATGCATATCCTACAAAGTTTGACCATGCATGTGTTGCTAACAATGTTGAGAAGAAGAGTATTAATGATATTATTGTGAATCAAGTTGTGGAAGAACTTTACTCTAGGTTCAACATTGTGGTCAAAGAGAATCTTGATGATGTTCGTGTATGTCCACCCAAGACAAAATTTGTCAAGGGTGAGTGCTCTTACCATTAGTGTAAGTTGCACATGTGAGTTAGCTTTAAGACTAGTGTCGTTGATAAGAAGCTTAGCTTTTTGCTTTGTATCTTTACAACTTGAGATAAACTTAGCTATCTCACTTTGTTTGTTTTGATAGTCAAAATCTGTTGATTAACTTTTGAGAAGTTTTTTTTGGAATCTATATGATAACATTATTGTTATGACTTTTAGAGAAAGTCATTTTTTTGTTTGTTTGAGTTGGATTACATTGTCTTTAGTCTCTTGGAATCGACACACCTATAACTTGTAGTCATGAGGACTTACAAGCCAAGAGGACTCATAAAAAGGGTGAGAGCTTTGTATTTGGTGAAAATAGCTTGCGAAGGTATCTCTATATCATATTGCTTGCTTACTTGATTTTTCATCTATCAACTCATTGTTTGTATCACATTCATGAAACATGTCATAATTGAGAACTAATATAGTGTTTATATGGTACTCTTTGACATTTGCTAGTTTAAGATCTTTTGGTGATAAGTGTTCACATTGATCTTATTTCATGAAGTGTGTTGTTATTTGTATGATTATTGAGTGGCTAATTTTTGAATAATGTGAGCTTCATATTCTTTGATAGCTACTCTCTTGAGAAGTAGAGATCTTAAGTAAGTCTCTTTACTTGCTTCTAGATCATGTGCTTTTAAGCCTTGAAATTGGTTTCAAAAATGCACTTTGCTTCTCTTGTATGTTTTGTTAAGTATGTTGAGCTTGATTGATGTTCGCTTTGGATACACCTTGAAGTCCTAAGGACTAGTACATTTAAAAATGACCAATGGTTGGTATCCATTTGCTTCGGCAACATAGAACTCAACGAGCACCCTCATGGAAAGGGCTACACACCTTGGTTGTGAAGCCACCCAATGTAGGAAAGGGCTACGCCATTGTGATGAGTGAAAGCCGCCATGAGGTGTATATGTTTATGTTAGAAAAATCAAAGAAGTGTTGAATTGAATCATAAAAAAAAAAAAAAAAATCTTTGATTCAAGCCTTAATAAAAATAAATAAATAAATAAAAAATAATAAAAGGCTTTTGGAGTATAGTTGAATAATCAAATGAGCTCGGGTTGACAAATAGAAATGGGTTGACGAGCCACATGCACACACACGCTCACATGTTGAAATCTATTCTCTTTATAAGCAAAATTTCGGATGATAACCGGTTTGACCTTTTTATGGAAAGGCCTAAGATGAATAGATGTTGAAATTGTATGCATGCTTGATTATCAAACTACTTCTTTTCATATACTTGAAGCAAAATCTTCACACACTCACTTTTGCTTAATTAGTATTTGTGATACTTTAGCAATTTTTGATGACATATGAGAGTGATTGAAAATCTTGATGTAACTCTCTTAGATATGTGAAACTTATTTGCAAATCTAATAAAAATTGCTTGTGATGTGATTGTGTGGTGATTTTTGTGAACATTTGTCTATCTTGATTTTAGATGAGGAACTTGTCAAGGGGGCGCATAATATGTTAAATTCTTGTTCTCTTTTATGACATGTTCACATGTTCTTCAAGGTTGTTAATTGTTGGCATTATTCTTATTTTTGATAAATCATGAAGATGCTATGATAAATTCTTACTTGCATGGTGATTTATTAAATATAGTGTTTTGCCTTTGTATATGTTTATTGGTTTCTTATTTGTTTCTTTGTTTCCTCTCACTTTGTTTTTAGTTTGTTTTGTGTTGTAAGATTATGGGAAAAGCAAAGAAGGTTGGTGGAAATACTTCTTCAACTCCCATTGCCAAGTCCAAACCTACAATTTCTTCCAAAATTTCCAAAGGTAACAAAGTTGATGAATTGGGAATTTTTGGTTGCAAAAAAATTATTCAAGAAAGAGGTATTGACCTGGACTCTTGTGTTGGGTCCTATGTTTACGATGTGCTTAAGAGTAGAAATTGGATTTCATGGGTCAACATGTTAGGAATATCTAATGAGACCGTTGTTAGAGAATTTTATAATGCTTACAAATCCGGTTCTACTGTGACTAGTGCTACACTAAGTATAAGGAAAGTTGTCTTTAGAGTTTGCCCTAGGAAGGTTAATGAATTTCTTAACTTGTCCGATGACATTGAATCGGAATTCCTTGATGTTGATGTCTTGGAAAACCTTGATTTAATGGGTAAGACTCTATGTGATGATAATGATTTTGTATGGGGGAAACGTGCTTTTATTAGGCAAGGTGATCTAACAAAAATTAGTGCATTTTGGCATTTATTTGTATGCTCCAATCTTGTTGTTTCTACTAATGCTTCGGAGCTTAATAGAGACAAGATTAAGATTGTATATGCCTTGGTTACTAACCAACCTATAAACCTTGGTGAATTGCTTGTGGAGCAAATTCAAATTGTGGCTTGTACTAGTCGTTTGGACAAGAAATTGGCTTTTCTGGGGTTATAACTCAATTGTGCTTAGCTAAAGGTGTGAGGAATCTTGATGGTGATGTTATGCTTCCTCCCTTAGAGAAGTTGAGTGAGAAACGTATGGCAACCATGTCGTACAAGGACAAGGGAAAGTCTAATGATGTACTTAGGCTTTTTGGTGATTCTCTTGATTCTAACCATGTCCCTAACTCACCCGCTCTTCCTAGTTGGGCTTTAAAATTGAGGAAAGAGGTTGAAGAATCTCATAGGTTGATTGAGGCGTCACAAAGGAAGATTGAAGACCTTAGTGCAAAGCTTGTTGCTCAAGATGAGAGGATCAAAGAGTTGGAAGGAAAATCAACTCCAACAAGGCAATATGTGAGATTCGCACACCGTTCTTCTTTCCTTGGTGGCACAAGTGGCTAGAGAGCTTCATGAGGTATAATTTCTTACTCTTTCCCTTTGGCTTCATATCATGTCAAAAAGGGGGAGAAATATGAGAAACACATGGGAGATATCTAGCTTACTTAGTCTTATGTTAGTTGTTTTATATTTTTGTATATTTGGTATCTAGCTTGAACTATATGGCATGTAATATTTTTGTTGAATCTTGGCTTAGAATATATTGATGGATAGTATGTATTAAGGGGGAGTATACTTGATCCATTTGAACTTATATGTTACTATTTTCTTGCCTAAGATTGGATATTGCCATACTTGTTGTCTCTTGGATATTCTTGTGCTTTCAAGTTCCTTTTTAGGTGATATCAAGAGAAGACCAAGATGAAGTTCAAGACTTGATTTATAATTTGTGTCTATATGTGTAACTCATTGTACTCATTGTGACCAAATTTTATTTGTAATTGTTTAGTGTTTGTTTAGGGGTTTTGACATGGAATTTGCCAAAGGGGGAGATTGTTAGGTTGATAATTAGTGTTGGCATTAATTCCATATCAAAACGTGTTTAACTTGTAATGTTTAGTGGTTAGTAATTGAAGAATTTCGAAGACGAAGGACGTCTCAACCATTATTCGTTCAAGTTGCCGGCTTTTAAGAGTTTCGGACATTATCGGTCTACAAAGGTATTCAAAGACCTCTTATCTCTTACAAGGCTAGGCACACACTCACACATATCATTCTTGTGTGTCCCTTCATGATTTTATTTCATTTACATTTCACTTTCACACACTTTGCAAAATATGCTCATGCATTCACATTTAGTTAATAAACTTTGTGTTTTGCATTTTCTAGGACTATGTCCGGAAACTAGCATTTGTGTGTGTATTTGTGTTTGTATGTTTCCGTATTTTGTGTTTATGACTTGAACATGTTCTTATTCAATGTCTTATTGAGTTCCAGTCGTTTCGGTTACTCATTCATAAGGTTTCGAGTCCAAACGTGTTGACTATGCCACTTTATGTTCTCTTACGTTGTGTTCACTTCATCAATGATTTCTGAGATGATTTCTCAATCATTTTTCAAAGTTGTATAGTCTTTATCGTGCGTGAGAGAGTCACGGTTTGTAATCCGAAAACAGATTCGAATTCGGAGTTCGGACGCCCGAGATACGGGCCGACGAATCGAGGGAGCGCGCGAGAGGACAGCCCAGGCCGTGGGCCACAAGGGCTGGCCGTTGTTGAGGCCGTGGGCCCCACGGCCTGGAGCAGCCTCTGCTCCCGTGTGTGCCATGCGCCCCCCACGGCCAGGGGGTGATGTGGCACCACCTGTTGGCCGAAACCCTCCTTCTCTCTCCTCCTATTTCTTCCCTCTCTCTCTCCATTTTGAATTTCCAAGAAGAAAAATTCTGATTTCCCGTCTAGAATTCTCTCCAATTTTTCCAAACTTCAAAACACCATATCTTCCTCATCCGGAGTCGGATTTGAGTGATTCAAGTTGGAGAGTGTTTGTATTTGAGTCCTCTAACATCTCCAAGTGGTTTGGTGGCTGTTTGATCGTGATTTCAAGTGGTTGGACACTAAATTTCTCACCAGCTGCAGAATCCGAGGTTTGAGTCTCAACTTTGGGATTTCTTGTTATTTCACCTTCCATTTGCTTGGGGTTTCTTCTTCTATATCTATGTTATTGTTTTGTAAAAGCTATTTGAAAAGGTAGCTTGATTTTCATTCTAATTGAAACTCAATTTGTGGACTTATGTTGACTAGAATTTATGATTCTAGGTTTTACATTTGTTTGTGAGTTGTATTGTGATTAGAATGGCATCTTAGGTTGTTTGATACTTAATTGAATTAATTTTGTGTTAAAATGACTTTGAGATTTGATTTGGTCCTTTGATTATTAAAATCTAGTATTTGTGTATTTGTATGTGATTTAGAGAATATAGGTTTTGATTGATGTAAATCTCAAAACCTTGCTCTATATTTTTGTCTAGTATATTGATTGATTTTAATCTCATATATCTAGCTTTTAATTGTATATTGATAGCATCTTGAATTTGTACGTAATGAACATTTTGTGATTCAAGTGTTATGTGTGTGAATGAGACTTTGAGTATATGTGTTAGGTGTTTCACATGCTTAGGTTTCTATTCATGTATTTTTGCATCTAGACTTGATCAATTGTGATATCATATGTTTAGGTCTATTTGTGCCATAGAATGTATTGATCACATGTTCTATGTTGTATTGAATGTTTGCATCATTTGCATTCACATGATCACACTAGGAAGTCCTTGTAAAAGGCATGAAGTCTTGGTTAGAGTCGGGATGACTCGGATAGCCAAGCAAGAAGTCTTGCCTAGAGTCGGGATGACTCGGATAGGTAAGCAAGGAGTCATAGCTAGAGTCGGGAGGACTCGGATAGTCATGCATGGGAGGCTCCCTAGAGGCAAGAGTGCCTTGGATAGGGAGTTGGCTATTGTATTGGTAGGCCTAGGCGTATGGTTAGACATAGAGTCCGATAGAGCGGGGTACACGGGAGGTGTATGCTCTCTTGAGGAATTTCTAATCTACCATCGATGTTGGTTGAGTGTGTTGTCCAATATATGGTGGTTCCGCATCATTGAGGGATTTCATACTTTCCAATAGGGTCGGGTAGGCTTAGACTTCACTAGGTTGGGTGAGCTAAAGATTGGTCACTTTGTGAATGTTCTATGTTTGCTTTCCAATAATATAGTACCCAATGGTTGTAGTTCAACCCGTGGATGTTTCCTCCTTGGAGGTTTTACCACGTTAAAAAATCCCTTGTGTTAATTCTTTCTATCTCTTTCTCTTATATTTTAATTGTATATTTTATTGTCTTGATTCATAATATCCACATGTGATATATTGTGAAGCAAGTCTTTGTATAGTGTGATTAGTATATTCATTCTATAGATCAATTTGTATCTTTGATTCTTTTATATATTGTATTTTTGTATAGTGACATTTTGATCACTCTTGTAACACATTGAACATCTTATGAAATACAAGCTTATTTTGTTGTTATGTTTATTTGCTATTTTACCTTACATGACTTGTTGATATACTTAGACATTTTTCTTATGATTGTAACATTGTATTGTCTATGTATGTCTTCCTTGGCTTATTGTGTTGTGTGTAAGGCTACCTTGAGGGACAAACGAATGTTTGTTCAAGGGTTTGAAAAAAGGTGTAAAAACCTATTCACCCCCCTCTAGGTATGCTTTAAGTAATTTAACTTCGTTTGTGTACATTCACCTACCTACCCCGGGTATCCCGGTACCCCGGTGTCCCGGTAGTCCAATACCCGATATTCCCAAAACTCATTTAAGAAGAACAAGAGGAAGGCGGGGTGCCCGAAGCATCCCGACCCATAAAGCTCATGGCGTACACGTAGCAAGTTAGCACCAGGGTCCCAATATACCGACCCCGCCTAAAGCGGGAGGTGGGTACCCCGAACAGCGGACCAAATAGGAAGACAAACATTAAAACGCCAACGTTCAAGACAGAAACTCAAGTTAGAACGCAGCATTCATTCCCACCATACAGAATCCTATTTTAAATAGAAGTCAACTCCCATCAAATCGGAGGAAAGAGGGAATCACCTGATTGAAGGAATCAATTCCCGACGAACCCGTTGATCGCCAAGGAAAGACCCGTAATTTGCTAAAACCCTAGACCGAAGTTCTAGGAGTGAACAGTAAGAAACAGGCTTATATATATTCATCGTATATTTACAGATAGGGGATCGAAACCCTACGAGATTTTTTCCACTTATCGACAGACACAAAAAGCTCCATCACCATTGCCTACCCAGTTACTTTCGTTTTTCATTGTTGTCATGATTATGCTTATGCTTTCAATAGGTTGTAAGTTTCATTATATGCTATACTAAATAAAATAAGTTGAATTTCGTTCCATCAAATACCAGATTCTCTGTCATCCTACTACTACTATACACCACACTTAGCCGATTTATAGGAACCAGCGGGGTATTGAGCTACTAGGTATCCCGCTAGCCCAAATCTATCCCAATCTGGGTCCCTCATAAACAGTTAATTAGGAATTTCACCCCGGTGACAATTTTTGGTTAACACTTTGGCGTCGTCTGTGGGAAAACTCCCCACCCTTCATTAACTATCAAGTTCAACCTAGAGGAAATTAGAAGATGAGGCTCCGATCCTCCCAAGGGTAGCCCGCAAACTCAGGGCCCCATTCCCTCGCTTCCATTCAAAGAAATCAAGGGAAAAGGAAGGGAACCAAAAGCCAGACCCCAGCACCAGTTCCACTACCTAATCCTGAATCAGCACCACAGGACCTCGCGGTCCCGGAAGTAACTCAGGAGGCCATAAAGCAGCATGTTGTTGCCTATGTAGAAAGCGTCCGTCTTTGGATGATCGCTTAAGGAATACCCTTTGAACCACCCAAATTTGCAGAAGGGGTTGGACCAAGTACCCGGATACCGGTCTTTGATAGACTCGGGCCACCTCTGCCACTACATGATCACTCCTTCTTTCTTAGACATCGGTTGGTGAAATCAGCCATCGACGTCCCTCCTAGAAGGACCCAGTCAATAACGAGGCCAGCGGCAAGAAAAAAGGATCCTCGACCCAATGCAGGTGGCCGTACTGGACCTAAGAGGAACCAACGAGATACCCAGCCTCAGACGGAGGAACGCGAGGAACCTACTGTGGAGTCAGAAACTTCGAACAATGAAGACTCTGTAGCCCGGTCCAGACATGGATCTAAACGCCTTAAGGATCAGATGGCCAAGATGGCGAAAGAGCTCGAGGAATTGAAGAAAGGGTAATAACGGGGTACCCGGAAGAACCCCCTGGGGGAGATGAACGTGCCTTTTTCCAAAAGGATTCGGGAAGCTGAGCTCCCCCATAAATTCAAGATGTCCATCGAAAAATATTTCGGATCAGAGGACCCCATGAGTCATATGGAGAGCTTTGTCCAACAGATGGAAATCTAGAATGCTACCCGATCGGCTATGTGCAAGATGTTCCCTTCTACTCTGACCGACTGTGCCAAGACTTGGTTCAAAAAGTTTCCTCCAGGAAGTGTGGATTATTTTACAAAACTCACTACCGATTTTGTGCTTAATTTCAGGGGATCAAGCTTCGTCCCAAGGATCCCGTCCTACTGCAGTATGTAATCCAGGAACGAGGTGAGACGTTGAGATCCTATGTAGAGAAGTTCCACAAGGAAGTGATCCAGATGGGAGTGTTTACCGAGAAGGAGACCCTCGCCAATTTCAGAAGGAACTTGTGGTCTGGCAGG
Organism: Acer saccharum; assembly: GCA_030490815.1. Taxonomy (NCBI): domain Eukaryota; kingdom Viridiplantae; phylum Streptophyta; class Magnoliopsida; order Sapindales; family Sapindaceae; genus Acer; species Acer saccharum. The sequence goes on from CM059873.1 coordinate 27,457,096, forward strand.
TTATTCCGATCATTTAGCAATAGCATGTTATTAAAGAATCATCATGTCATGGAGATAACTATAGGTCATTCACATCATACTTCCTATGTAAATCTCCTAGTCCAAAAATGCATGTTTGAACATAAATATGACATGGATTGTAGATAAGCAAGGTTCACACTTATAGAATTGAAAACATATATACATATGTACAACCAAGCTTACTCAAGCAATCAAAAGAAGAGGCATAAGTTATTTCAAATTTTTTGCAAGATACAAGAATGCAAAATAGCTCTCTTTGCTTGAGTTCCCTATATGGGGTCAACATAGAACATCACTCCACAAGACATATCCCAATAGATCTACTAAGAGTTTTAAATCGAGTAGCATCTAAGGGTTTAGTAAATAAGTCCGCAAGTTGATCATTAGTACCTACATGTTCAAGTACTATGCATTTATTTTCAACAAGCTCTCTAATGAAGTGATGGCGGATGTCAATATGCTTAGTTCTAGAATGTTGAACCGGATTCTTGGAAATATTAATTGCACTCATATTATCACAAAAGAGAGTGAGAGTACCTTGGTTGAATCCGTAGTCTACTAGCATTTGCTTCATCCATAGGAGTTGTGTGCATCCACTCCCTGCGGCTATGTACTCGGCCTCGGCCGTGGACAAGGAAATCGAGTTTTGCTTCTTGCAAAACCAAGACACCAAGTTGTTGCCTAGAAAGAAGCAACCGCCCGATGTGCTCTTCCTATCATCACAATTTCCTGCCCAATCCGCATCACTAAAGCCTACAAGACTAGCATTAGTGTCAAAAGAGTACCAAATCCCATAGTTGGATGTCCCATTCACATAGCGAATGATCCTCTTCACGGAAGAGAGGTGGGACTCCTTAGGATCCGTTTGGTACCTAGCACACACACCCACACCCACACTAAAAGATATATCGGGCCTACTTGCGGTCAAATAAAGCAAGCTACCTATCATGCCACGATATAGAGTTTGTTCCACACTTTTACCACTAGCATCCTTGCTTAGCTTCAAAGTGGTACTCATGGGTGTATCACAACGTTTGGCATTCTCTAAACCAAACTTCTTCACTAGGTTCTTAGCATATTTGGCTTGGGTTATGAAAATCCCATCATTCATTTGCCTAATTTGCAAACCTAGGAAGTAACTAAGCTCACCAACAAGACTCATCTCAAATTCATGAGACATAACATCAACAAATTGTTGGACCTTGGTGTTGTTGGTGGAGCCAAACACTATGTCATCAACATATATTTGAGCTATGAAAAGCTCATCATTGTCTCTCTTGATGAATAGTGTCTTGTCAACACTACCTCTTGTGTAGTTATTGTCAACAAGAAATTGAGTGAGGCGCTCATACCAAGCCCTCGGTGCTTGTTTCAACCCATATAGTGCCTTCTTGAGGCGATAGACATGGTTGGGGTGGTGTGCATCCACAAACCCCTTAGGTTGTTCAACAAACACTTCCTCTTGCAAGAAGCCATTGAGGAAGGCACTCTTGACGTCCATTTGGTGCAATTTGAACTTGTGCACACAAGAGATGGACAAGAGAAGCCTAATTGACTCTAAGCGGGCAACGGGAGCAAAAGTCTCCTCAAAGTCGATACCCTCAATTTGAGAGTACCCTTGTGCTACAAGTCTAGCCTTGTTCCGCATTATGTTGCCATCCTCATCGGATTTGTTCCTAAATATCCATTTTGTGCCTATGACATTAGTGGTCTTAGGCCTAGGAACTAGAGTCCAAACCTCATTCCTTTCGAATTGGTTTAGCTCTTCTTGCATGGCAAGAACCCAAAATTCATCATTTAAGGCTTCTTCAACCTTTTTGGGTTCTATTTGAGAGGTGTAGCATGTAAAGCTAATTAGATTAGCTATTTGACGCCTTGTCCTAACACCCTCATTAACATCTCCAATAACATCTTCTTTGTTATGGAGTCTTCTAACCCATGGAGCGGGTTCATTAGAGTCCAAGTTAGGAACTCTAGTACTAGGTTGTGTGACTTCATTAGATGTCCCATCATTGGGAGTCACCACAACCCTCTCCAAAGGAGAGTCATCCTCTAAGACATCCTCCTCCTCATCATTTTTGGACTTGAGCCTTGTATCATCAATGACAACATTTGATGATTCCATGACGGTTCGAGTCTTCAAGTTGAAAACTCTATAGGCTCTACTATTCAAGGCATAGCCAATAAAGATACCCTCATCACTCTTAGCATCAAACTTGCCAAGTTGATCACGGTCATTTAAAATGTAGCATTTGCTCCCAAATGTGTGGAAGTAGCTAACATTTGGCCTCTTGCCTTTCCATAATTCATAGGAGGTGTTTCTAGTACCGGGCCTTAGGAACACTCTATTTCCTATATAGCAAGCCGTGTTGATGGCTTCGGCCCATAGGTTCCTAGGGACATTGTTGCTAAGCAACATCACAC